>JAUKPT010004707.1:0-10919 GCA_032273505.1 Nanomia bijuga
AACTCTATCAAACTGAACTCTGGTCGTAACCAGTAACTTCTGTAAGTACTCATCAGTAGTTAATTGTTTAATAAATCCCACTTTAATTACAATAAGACAGCAAACACACATTAAACACAATTCTTTTACCTTGTTCTTCGTTTTTCGTTCTTTAAATCTTATCTTGTCTTGTTCGATTCACTCTTCAATTAAACCAACAAATAATATTCTAAATCTTATCTTGTCTCGTTTCTCTTAACTCTTCAAATAAACCATGTTCAAATAATATTCTTAATTAAATAATTCTTACATGCAGGGCGCTTTTTTTTTCATTCGTCATGTTATTTAAAATAATGCTTTACATTCTTACATGCAGGGTGATTTTTTTTCCGCATCTGTGCGTAGGAAGAAAAAATTTCATGATTATTTTTCCATACTGTATATTCAGATTAATTTTCCATACTGTTAATTCTAATTAAATTCTAATTCCTCACTGTTTAATTCAAGATTATTTTTCCATACTGTATATTCAGATTAATTTTCCATACTGTTAATTCTAATTAAAAGCTCATAAATTGTTTTTCCATACTGAAGTACGTTTTAGTTTAAAAATGAGTTCAATATTAAGAATAAACAATTTATTAGAGCCGATTAAATAAAATTGGCTCATATTTTGGAAGAGGAACCAACATTGTAACCGACTGTTACAAAATTAGAACGGGGAGGTTCTAATATATAGTAGTAATTGTGTTCGATAATAGTAACTCTTTGGCAGAAGCTATTCTCAAATATCGATCCTCATTCGAAGAGACGTCTGGACAGATAGATACCTGGTAAAAATAATTTAAGTTATATCAATAGTATACTTATTTACTGAGAGTTAATAGAGTTAATAACACTTTATTTAATTTAAGGGTTAAGCAAGGATTTGGCTCGCCAGACGAAGTTTATATAAGCGAAAGTGAAGATTGGTAGTTTCAAAACAACAATTAGGATTAAGGTATACATTCATATTTATGTATTTATATTCATCAAAACTAAGCCATTTTATGGGAGGGAATATAAAATTTATAAAAATATTTTATCTAAAATCTATTATTATGTAATGTTTTAATAAAGAATAAATTGAAAACTTGTTTCAAATAAAAATAAATGATTGGGAGGGAGATGTTTCCGTACTATTTCTCTACTGACGTCAAATACTTTTGCATCAATACTTGAATTTACGCCAAATTTTAGCGACCTGTTCATTTTGCATAAAAAAGGAAAAAAAACAATTTTGTAAAAATATGAATTTTTTGCGAATCAGGCAGTTCTGCAAATAAATAAAGACGTCAAATACTTATGCATCAATACTTTAAATGATGTCAAATATTATTCGGTCTGTTCATTGTGCATAAAAAATGAAAAATTAATCGATTTTTTGAAAATATGTTGTTTTTTTTGCGAATCAGGCAATTCTGCAGCTTTTTAAAAAAAATCACTATTTTAGGAACATTATTCAATATTTCCCACTTTTTCATTCTAAGTTTGGGTTTCAAGACGGCAAACAAGTAAAGGCATCAAATACGTATGCATCAGTACATAAATTTTCGCCAAATATTAGCGACCTGTATATTTTGCATAAAAAATGAAAAAAAAAAACGATTTTTTAGAAATATGATTTTTTTGCGATTCAGGCAGTTCTGCAAATTTTCAAAAAAATTCACTATTTTAAGAACTATATCCAATAGTTCACATATTTTCACTCTAAGGATGGGTTTCGAAATGTCAAATAAATAAAGACGTCAAATACTTATGCATCAATACTTGAATTGATGTCAAATAATAGCGACCTTTTCATTTTGCATAAAAAAAACTAAAAAACACAACAATTTTTTATAAATACGATTTTTTTGCGCATCAGGCAGTTCTGCAAATTTTCAACAAACTCACTATTTCAAGAACTATATCCAATATTTCCAACTTTTTTAGTCTAAGGTTGGATTTTGAGACGGCAAACAACTAAAGGCATCAAATACTTATGCATCAATACTTGAAATGACGTCAAATATTAGCGTATATTATGTATATTTTGCATAAAAATGAAAAAAAACACGATTTTTTGGAAATATGATTTTTTCGCGATTCAGGGAGATCTGCAAATTTTCAAAAATTTCACTATTTTAAGAACTATATCCTATATTTCACACATTTTCACCCTAAGGTTGGGTTTCGAGACGTCATACAACTAAAGACATCAAACTCTAATGCATCAATACTTGAAATCACGGCAAATATTAGCGACCTCTTTATTTTGCATAAAAAAACTACAATTTTTTATAAATATGATTTTTTTGATCATCAGGCAGTTCTGCAAATTTTCAAAAAAATCACTATTTTTAAAACTTTATCCAATATTTCCCACTTTTTCAGTCTAAGGTTGGGTTTCGAGACGGCAAAAACCTAAAGGCATCAAATACTTATGCATCAATACTTGAAATGACTTCAAATATTAGCAACCTGTTTATTTTGCATGAAAAATGAAAAAAAAAACGATTTTTCAGAGATATTATTTTTTGCTAATCAAGGATATGCTACTATACAAAGAATTCACTATTTTAAGAACTTTATCCAATATTTCCCACTTTTTCAACCTATAGTTAAATTTCGATACGTCAAATAAAAAAAGACGTCAAATACTTATGCATCAATACTACAATTAACGTCAAATAATAGCGACCTGTTCATTTTGCATAAAAAAGAAAAAAAAAACAATTTTGTAAAAATATAAATTTTTTGCGAATGAGGCAGTTCTGCAATTTTTCAAAAAACTGACTATTTTAAGAGCAATTTCCAAGGTTGGGTTTCGAGACGTCATATAAATAAAGACGTCAAATACGTATGCATCAATACTCGGATTGACGTCAAAGAATAGCTACCTGTTCATTTTGCATAAAAAAGAAGGAAAAAAACAATTTTATAAAAATATGATTTTTTTTTTAGAATCTGGTAATTCTGCAACTTTTCGAAAGTTTCACTATGTTAAGAACATGTTCCAATAATTCCCAATTTCTCAGCCGAAGATTGGATTACGAGATGTGAAATAAATAAAGACGTCGAATATTTATGCATCAATAATTGAATTTACGCCAAATAATAGCGACCTGTCCATTTTGCCTAAAAATAGAAATAAAATTATTTTTGTAAAAATTATGATTTTTTTTTGCAAATCAGGCAATTCTGCAACTTTTCGAAAGATTCACTATGTTAAGAACATATTCCAATAACTCACACTTTTTCGGCCGAAGGTTGGATATGGAGATCTCAAATAAATTAATTCGTCAAATAATTTTGCATCAATACTTAGATTGACATCAAATAATAGCGACCTGTTTATTATGCATAAAAAAGGAAAAAAAAGATATTTTTTGCGAATCAGGCAATTCTGCAACTTTTCGAAAAGATCACTATTTTAAGAACATTTTCCAATAATTCCCAACCCAAAGGTTGGGTTTCGAGAAGTGAAATAAATAAAGACGTCAAACACTTATGCATCAATACTTGAATTGACGTCAAACAATAGCGACCTGTTCTTCTTGCATAAAAAATCAAGAAAATCAATATTTTACAAATATGTTTTTTTTTTGTGAATCAGGCAAATCTGCAACTTTTCGAAAAGTTTACTATTTTAATAACATTTCCCAATATTTCCCACTTTTTCAGCCGAAGGGTGGGTTTCGAGAACGTCAAATCCTTATGCATCAATAATTGGACTGACGTCAAATAATAGCGAACCGTTTATTTTGCAGAAAAAATGAAAAAAAAATCGATTTCATAAAAATATGATTTTCTTTGCGAATCTGTCAATTCTTCAACTTTTCGAAAGATTCACTATGTTCCAATAACTCACACTTTTCCAGCCGAAGGTTGGGTATCGAGACATCAATTAAGTAAAGAAGTCAAATACTGATGTATTAATACTTGGATAGACTTCAAATAATAGCGTCCTGTTCATTATGTATAAAAAATGAAAATAAATCAATTTCATAAAGCATTAATACTTAGATTGACGTCAAATAATAGCGACCTGTTCATTATGCATAAAAAATAAAGAAATAAAATTGATTTTGTAAAAATATGTTTTTTTTGCGAATCAGCAAAATATTGCATCTATCATTAGCGATGCAAACTATTGCATGTGTACAAAATGTATTATGAACAAAATACATTCTATTATAAGTCTTTCAATGTTAACATTTTGTCAAAACCTAACTTTGAGACATAATATTAAGTCATTAAAATCACGATACAATCTAAATCTAAACTAGGCTATATCTGGGGCCTGACTTTGACGCATAACTTCACTTAGAAGTTTTTACCTCCGTTTGCGCGTTCCAAATTTTTTGATAGTTGGATCAAAGAAAGTTAAGGTTGATATCTTGGTGTTGCCAAAACAAGAAATCCTGATTTTTATAATTTCATGATTTTTGAGACATTTAAGTGAAACCGAAAGTGCCTCATAATTCCAGGAATATTCAACCGAATATTCTGAAAGTTGGCTCTAACTTCATCGTTTGATGATATAAACTTGCTCTGAAGAAATCATAAGGATTTCGGTAAGTTACTAAACTGAAATTTCTTGTATAGTGTCCTGGCCTGTTATTATAGTACGCCATGGAATCAGCCAATTTTGCAACTTTTCAAAAAATTCACTATTTTAAGAACATTTCCAAATATTTTCTCACTTTTTCAGCCTAAAGGTGGGTTTTGAGACGTCAAATAAATAAAGACGTCAAATTCTTATGCATCAATACTTGAATTTACGCCAAATAATAGCGACCTGTTCTTCTTGCATAAAAAATCAAGAAAAATCAATATTTTACAAATATGATTTTTTTGTGAATTAGGCAAATCTGCAACTTTTCGAAAAGTTTGCTATTTTCAGAACATTTTCGAATAATTCCCACTTTTTCAGCCGAAGGTTGGATTTCGAGATGTCAAATAAATAAAGACGTCAAATACCTATGCATCAATACTTGGATTGACGTCGAATAATAGCGACTAGTTTGAACCTTTCTTTCAAAAATAGGGGTATATTAAGCCTATGTTTTGTAGTCATTGAAGTCCTATGGCACAATTTTTTACCTTTTCCAATATACTAACCGAAAAAAAGTGTGTGACACGGCATTCAACAAGAAATTATTTACCAAAATCAAAATCGATTCCGACCCCTGGTTTAAGATTTATAGTAAATTCAGCGCTTTAAACAAATTTATTATGTTAACAAAATAGCAAATTGTTACAGCTCTGACTGCATGAAGTTGTACATGCTAATTATGACCTGGGTCAATAAATTAGATACATACATACATATAGCTCACACAGGATTTAAAGCTATATACAGGGTGATACCAGCAGCATTCTTGGACTTTGCATCAAAGAACGATATCGGACGTATATTGACAGAACTTGGCCAACTGTTACCCCCAAAAGAAGGTTGATAAGATAACCAAAATATTATTTAGACAAAGAATATCTGCAGAAATGGCTTAGCTGGAACAAATCTTTTTCCAAAAAGATCCAAAAAATAATGATTACCGTATATACAGGACCTTAAAATACATGCATGGGGCCTCTAAATTCAGACCATGGCCTGCTTCCTCCTAGATACGCCACTGACATAGTAGTGTGGAATGGCTTGATCTGCGCCACTTTTTTGTGGAGCCAAACATCACCGAGAATATTCGTAATTAAGCGCGACCCTTAACGAGTCCATTTATAACGATGACGTCATCATCCGACCGACAGACAGACTGCCCTGCCTCCTTCAAAGTGATCCACACCCCTGAAAATTGAAAACTGTCAGATTAACGTGAAATTTGGTATGAATACTAAAACCAATGTGGGGAATCCAAAAATAAAGGTCCCAAAATCTTACAGTAATGGGAATAGACCACTAACAACACCTAGCAAAATCATGAAATTCACAAAATGTACCTCAAAGTGAGGTACTTGAGGTACAAATTCTTTATGTACCTCAAATAGAGGTACAAATTGGACACAAAATGAGGTGCAAAGTGCTAGACAACAGACATTGGAACCTAGTGCGTTGTAAGAAACGCTATCGAAACGTACACTTCAAACTACTGATATATTTTGGGTGGGGGCAGGGCAGTCGGTATGTCGGTCGGTTGATGACGTCATCGTTATAGATTGACTCGTTAAGAGTTGTGCGTAATTACGAATATTCTCGGTAAAGTTTTCGGATTTCAAGTGGCATGAAGGAGGTTGCCGAGTTTGGCTCCACAAAAAAGTGGCGCAGATCAAGCCTTTCCACATTACTGACATCATTTTGAAATCCTATTTTAAAGACGAAATCTCGATTTATAGACAAATCCAAAATGGTAGTTAGGTTTGATAAGATTTATAAGACAAAAAAAATATTTTTTTTATGTTATCATATTTTCCGACTGTTTAGATAAATTCGATATTAAAAATAATTGCACCAGTATTTATAAATATCAAAAAGAAAACATATACAATATATAACACATACATTCTTGACTAAGGTCGACACACTCGAAACCATCGAAGAACATTCATTTGGGTCTTGTGTGATGAAAATCAGAAAATGGTACCAATTGGGATACAGGAGATGAATCCTTTAAGTTTCAAAGTTAGTTAAGGTGAAACTCATAGATAGACTTCCACTTCTTTTATAGTTATATCATTAGTGAAGTGGTTTAAAACAATTTAGTGTTATATATTTATTTCTTGAGGTGGCGCCTTTCTAAATAAACGCGTACTAAAATGCTTTTCGATAATGATACAATGAAGTGATGTTATAATTGTCTAGATGGCGAGGCAATATGTGCTTGGAATGTAAGGGGTATGGGAGGGAAGGCAAAAGAGAGGTTAGGATATTTACAAATCTTAAATGTCTTGATTATGGTTTTGTTAAATAATTGTACTAGAATTAAAATTGTCAAAGCATTAAGATTGGGGACTTGTGGCTTACGCACCATTATCTAAATTCTATCATTCATCTAACGGAGTAGGTTAAATTAGATGACCTGTGTGACGCCCTTCAATAGAAGTTAAAAATAAATATGATTTGATTGAACTGTTACCACAAGAATAGATATATAAAACGACCAATTTTCCAAAAAAAAAAATAAGAGCAATATTTTAAGGATCTTTAGACATTTGTTTATCAAAAGCGATTTAAGATACATGCGTTTTATTCACGAATAAAACAATCTTTGGAATTTCTACTAGAAAAATGTAAACTCAAACCAAACTTTCTTGAAGATCAAAAATGTCGAGAATCTTGATTTTTGAGATCTTTTTAAAGTTAAAGAAAAGATCCGGAATACATGATTGTTATTTTTAGCGTTTCATCTGACGAATATCTTGTCACAAACGTTAAATAGTTTGACATAAACACCAATTGATGGAAATATATGACCAGATATAAAACTAATGGTATACTAATATCTTATAGCTCTTAGCTCTCTTATAAGTCTCAAAACCGTGCTATAGCACCAAGACACTCCTGAGAAAAGTCAAAAAAGAAGTATTTTTTTCTACTCAACTGAATACTTGAACTTGACGTGACAGATGCATGGTTATCTTCATTATTCCTTACTATTAACATTTTTATTTTTTATTTCAACATGCATTTTTTAAATGAAAAGTTTGAAATAGAGGGGGCTCGTCGGTATACGGACATTTTAACTTTAGCTTAAATTTTTATCGGATCCTATGTCAATATATATTATATGAATATGTCAAAAGTACAACGAGTCATTGAACTTTAAAACCCAGAAACATAATCAAAAATAAATGGAGCGTTTATTGGTATTCGGCCCTTTTTTCAAAACTGATTTTTTCGCCAGTACTCGGACAGCGTCACCGGAATCCGGACAAAAGTTCTTTACGACAAAAAAAAATGATATTTTGCTCAAATAATGTATTTTTTAGAAATAAACAAAAATTTGATGTATATTCTTTCCTGGTATAAAAACAATATAACACAAAAAAGTAGGCAAAGATAAGGGAAAATCGGCATAGAAAGATTTATGATAATTTCTAACATTAACGAAAAACCTTTATCTAGTAACACATTGGAGTTATTTCTTCGAACTTTTTTGCAATTTTCTTTTATTATCAGGGTTTTAGAAAAAGCTACCAACCCATATACATTGGCAGAAATTTTTCTTACTAAAACTATTGCTTTATTTGACCGAAAAGATTTTTAAACAATACTTCAAGTCCAAAAAACCCTTTATACAAAGAAAATTGATAATAAATGTTGATAATTAAGTATATTCATCAACTCATGTTTATACTACTTGCATTGCAAATTTTGTAAAAGTCATAAAACAATTGCATATTTAACTTTTAATTTTTCTTTTTTAAACATAAACCATACAGCAAAGAAAATTATTTTTACTGCCTCAGTAAAGCTAAATAATTAAGGTGTATTCATGCAAGAAAGATTTTACCATACTCTCTTACTTTTCCTGGAGTATTGGTTATAGTCAGAAGTGACCGAATACCGGTGGTGTCCGAATACCGGCGAGCTCCCTCTATATTATGCATTTTTTAATGAAATTGCATTTTGAAATTGCATTACTTATGTTTACGCATTCCAAGTTTTACCTACTACCTTTAGTTTTCATAATTCGAATTTTCACGCCTTAGATCTAATCGAAATTTTATATACCTACTGGTTACCAAAGGTGCTATAACTGCTATTATTAATCTCAATTCGATAATAACTGGTGCGTTTATCCTAAATAGTATTTACAACAAAATACAGAATTGGCTTTATTGTCTAGAGCAGATAACATGATACTTTATTCCTGGACACGACACAAAACAACAAAGAAAATAAGAAAAGAACATGTAACTACATATAATTTTACGAGACCGAGCTTTTTCTTTCCTTATTAAGCCTCCCTCTTACAGATTGATATCGATTTCGCTCGAATTCGGTTACCGGTTGTTCCACGTCGAACGACGATTTATACAACATGTCTTCGCTACAAGCTGGTGTGTTCAGTAAATAGTCTATGATGACGTTATCGATAACATAATGACATACTTTACTCTTTAAAATCATCATATCATTAACTTGTTTCGATATATGCCAAAACTTTTGAAAGTTTATCAGGTTATTCGGTAATCGATCTTTTATCCCTTCGTTTAGAACGTACATATCTTTCACGAATACCGAGAACACAGGGACAACATACTCACTTCCTTCGTTGAGTTTCTTATTCAATTTTTTACGATAACGATAAAAATTACGATCAGGTGAAACGATTTTCTCAAGTCTTTTAAATGAGTTGTCGTTACATTTACTCCATGTTTTTGCCATACGAGCAACCGAGTTCATATTCAAACCGACAATAATAGCCATCAACGAGTTGAAATTGCCTAGTTTTAAACATTGTTTAGCAACATCTATGAAGTAGTTAACGATTCGTGTTCGTCCCTTTAGTTTCGGACATGCGCAGATCTCCGTAGCAACAAGACGACTAAGTCTATTAAACCAACCAACATAAATCTCTATCGGGGATTGATTACTAGTCAAGTCCATTTTACTAACCGTTACATCTTCAGCGATAAATCGTTCGATAAACTGTTCCGCTGAAACTTTCGATAATTTTTCGAGTTCCATTATAGTCAACTGTTGAGCCATTATAAGAGGATCTATGCATATTTCGGTAAGGACTTTTACGTCCTCGTCACATGGAATCTGAAAAATATTATGCTCGTTAATGAAACGTAATAAATCGTCAAATTTGCTGACCAGATGTGTCGATATCAAGTTTATTGAAGATGAGATTTCGGGATCGTGTTTAGTACAGAGTTTACAGATCTTGTTAAATTGGTTCATCATATTTTTCTTTTTAAAATCGTAAGGGAAGTGTGCAGTCCATTCCTGAAAAAAATGATGATATAAGTAAAGAAAGAGGTAATATAGTCAGTAAAAGGGGCTCAATATTCTCAATATCTTCTATTGACACTTGCCTTTTCTTTAACCTATTATTCCATGAGAAAAACTGCGTCTCAAATGTAGATCATTCATATCATACCCACTTTCTTGAAACGATTCCCTACCATCTTTTTGGGAGGATACACTACAAGTCATATTCCTCCTTCTTTGACAATACAAGTTTATACAACTGATATAAAAGTGTTGTGGCTTTGAAAATATTATATTAAACTGACCGGGTTAACCTTTTTGAAATGAGTCATGTATAGGAATTGAGCAACCAAGAGGTGGCTATAGACCAGCAGCTGAGTGAGCAACATGACAGGTAACTATGGGGTTTAAAGTATTTTGGTCATTACAGGTATGCTGATTATGAATTTAACCGGTGATCGGTGTGGATAAGAAGTTTTCGGCTATTATTAGCCTTGATAATCCTATTTTTGGTCCATTTTGGTTCATTTTTTAAATGTTTAATTCTAAATTCAGATTGGGCATGAAAAGTAGGTGAAAAAAAGGTATGGTTGCTATTTGGATTTCTACTTCCCGAGATAATTGGCGAAATTACGCTGAATAATCAGGGTTTTTTGAAACTTTTAACACCAATAACCCAATCCAGCTACTAATATGGACCAAAATGGACCAAAAATAGACTTATCAAGGCTACTAATGGCCGAAAGCTTCCTATTCACACCGATTACCGGTTAAATTCGAAATCAACAAATCTTAAATGAAAATAACTATTTATTAACTGGTAATAAAGTGTCACTTTTTCCCCCGAGATAAATCCCGAAAAATTTTATTGTTCGAGCGTAGCGAGAACATTAATATCGAGGGTTTATCGAGGGGGAAAAAGTCACTTTTTACCAATTAATACATAATTTTCTTTCCATTCTATGAGTTTATTTACACGGCACCCTCTACCCATTTTTACCAACTTATTATTTGAATATAT
>JAUKPT010004708.1:0-10919 GCA_032273505.1 Nanomia bijuga
TGGTACCTTGTTTTTTCATTTCATCATTAACAAAAGAATTGTATCGAGTGTTAAAAGATTTTAGGCAGATTTTATTATAATATATTTCTTTTGTTACAACAGTACCGCTACTAAATGCATTTAGGACATGAACTTCGTCGACTTTTAATGCTTGTTCTTTGAGATTTTCAGTAAAGTGTTGAACATGCGTCTCCTTTACTTTTTCATTTGTCGCATGAAGTGTTCCTGCCGCACTAAGATTACCCAGACTGTCAAATTGTAAACAGAATAAACATTTGAATTCTCCAATTTTGATTGTTGTTTGGAAATCGCTATTTCGAGATCGTTTATTATCATTTTCATCATTTTCGTTTGAGGGAGGGGACGTTTCTTTTTTGAAATACTTTCAATTTTTTTCTTATTATACTTTGAATCACAGTTATGGTGATACACTGCTTTATTTTCGATAAGTTTAGATTTTAATTCTAGTGAATCATTCGAAGCACATCAAAAATTTTTTAAAGAGTATAGTCCCAGTTCAGCAAACTTAGGGAGGAATATTGATAATGTATCATAGCTGCCACCCTTATCCCTTCCTCGCAAAGGGTCTTTCTTTTTCTCCTAAGGAATGATATAGAGTGAAATTAAAAAAGTAGGTGTTTATGTATGGTTATTTTAATACATAAATCAATTCAAACACACAAGCTAGGGGAATATTTGCCCTTTTTATCAATAAAATCTTACAGAAATTCTGCATCTCAAAGAATTAAAAGCAATAATTAACTTGTATATGGATAGTCATATCAACATTAAAATGGAGTCCAATCAAATTAGATAAAATTATTAAGAGGTCAAGTATAAATTATCAACCAACCGCAAACTAGACATTTATTCCAATCCATTATTTCTTTTCTATTTTTACTGACATAATTATACTAAATTTATATACAAGTCTTTCTTATCAAAATATTAACTACAGTAAAAATAATAATTTCTAGTAATGATATAATCTTATAAACTTACATCAACTTATTCATGAATAATTCATTTCTTTTATTACAATTAAAGGTTTTTCATGAATATTAATGAAAAAGGGTGATATTTGATAAGAAGTTGTTGAAAGAAGCGATATGTTTAGTTTAAGAACATGATACAAATGTTGCCACGAGTGTGAAAAACATCATGTTTTCAAACGCCAAAAAAAAACATAAAACCCTAACAAAAAAATTCCCCCGGCCATAAACTGAAAGTTTAAACATAAAAGTAACATTTACTGAAGATTTCAGCCTGTTCTGAACATTTGCAGGATGTGGGTGTATTTTTACCTTAATCAACTCCACTGTTACTTAAGATTTAAATATACAATGTCATCATAAACAGAGACATAGAATCACAATATTATTTTTTTTTTAAAAAAGAATCTTTTCTTCTCCTGCTTAATGTCACCCAGACCCATTTATCAATCATTTACAAAATTTCTTGAAATCTAGATCCCCTCCATGCTATTAAACCCTCCCCAAAAAAATTAAAAAAAAATTAGCTTCAAGAGAGTAAAGGAAAATCAAGTGATTTTAAGGAAAATTGAGAAGAATCAGGTGAAATCAGGTGAAAATAGAAAATCAAGTAAAATGAAGTGGAAACAGATAAAACCAAGTGAAATATGGGTAATTAAGTAAAAACAAGTAAAATTATGTGAAATTAGGCGGAAATCAAGGAAAGTGAGTGATGACAGATAAAACAAAGTGAAATTAAGCCAGAACAGATTAGATTTAGTTAAATTAAGTAAAAACAGGAGGAGAAATACAGCAAAATTAAGCAGAATTAGGTAAAACTAGGTGAAATAAAGTGGAAACAGATAAAACCAAGTGAAAGCAGGTGAAATTAAGTAAATTCAAGTGAAATCAGGAGAAATTACATTGTAATTTTAAGCGAAATTAAGTGAAAACAGGTGAAACAAGGTAAAATCAAGTGAAATTAAGCCAGACCAGATTAAATTCAGTTTAATTAAGTAAAAACAGGAGAAATGAAGGGAAATCAAGCAGAATCAGGTAAAATCAGGTGAAATTATGCGAAAATAATATAAAATTAAGATGAATTAAGGTAAAATCAAGTGAAATTAGACAAACCAAGTAAAATTAAGCAGAATTAAGTGAAATAATGTGAAAACAGCATAAATAAGGAAAACAATTAAGTGAGGATCAGATGAAATAAATTTAAATTAAGTAAAATCAAGTCAAATTAAGAGAAATCTAGCAGAATCAGGAAAAATCAAATGAAATTAAGAAAAATCAAGCAGATCAGGTAAAATCAGGTGAAATTAGGCTAAGATAAAGTAAAATTAAGCGGAAACAGATAAAACACAAACAAGTGAAAGGAGGTGAAATTCTAGGCAAGATCAAGTGAATTCAAGCAAAACTAATGAGAAATGAAGCAAAACCAAGCAGGATTAGGCAAAAATAAAATGAAATTAAGTGGAAACAGATAATAAAACCAAGTAAAAGCAGGTGAAATCAAGTAAAATACCGAATTCAGGTAAAATAGTAGAAAAGGGCTTTGTGCCTCATATCAACCATTCTGGAGACAGCGGGGGACAGCGTCAAATCTCGTCTCAAAACTCGTCCAACTCGTCAAAGGTTGTTGACGCTGTTGATGGGTTTTGACGATAGTCTGTGTAGGAAATTCATGTTTCAGAGAATTCTGAAACTTCTTCTTGATTTAGACTGAATAAACACCTTGCATGGTTTCATCAAGGGTCTTAAGTCCCCTCATCATAACTTTAGTCCTCACAACAGGTTAAGTTTCCCCATCACTGATAAAAAAAACTGTTATCCCCCCATAAGGAAATGTTAACACTACAGGTAAAGTGAACTCAGAATGCTGAGCGTTTTTCGAAATTAAGCTGAGGAATAATTATTTGGTTCCATATTTTATTTTTGATTTTAGAAATTAGTAAAATCTGTCTATTCGACTGTCAAAGAAGTTAAAATCTTTTTATATTTAGTTTTCATGTGTTTTGACGTGCATATTTGAGGTATACTTTTTTCAATAGGGACCTCAAAACGCCTACTTACAAAATGAATATAATCGTCGTTATTATTGCTCAGAAAATCGCGAATTTTGACATCAAATCTTTATTCAACATGATTTTTAAACTTTTCCATATTATACTTATTTTTGACTAAAATTTCTATTCTAGCGTCAAATAATGCAGGTTAATGGGACCTCAGAATGCTGGTCAAATGAAAGTGACTTAGTTAGTAATTTTGAATTTATTTTCCTTAGAGGTTGTTAAAACGGGGAAATTTGACCGTAAAAATGCTATAATTTTTTTTTTCATTTTCATTATATAAAAATATCTCATATTTTACAGTGCTTAAAATAGACTTCTTTTTCCTGATGATGCTTCCTAATGGTTATTACCAATCAATCTCGTAATAAATATACGTCTTCGAACCCCTATTATAAAAATTATGAAAACTTATCTGGTGAATCAGAAAAATTGAACTTCTCTCTAGTTTGACACATAAATAGATGCCAGAATACAAAAAAACACTCAGAATAATTATGGGAAAACTATATCACAATGAAAAATAACTATTAAAAATTTTAAAAGTCACTCAAAACAAAAACAAAAAGTTACCCCAGGTTCAAAACTTCGTTTAGAGGAGAGAAGTTTTTGAAAAAAATCAAATAAAGCAAAAAAAAATTGAAATCCATGCAGCAATTGCTCACAAATTTATAACAGTATGCAATGACCCAAAGTTCTGGAACCTTTTAAGGCTTGTTTTATGAAAGTTATAGTAATACCTTGTATTTATTTTTCCAAGATATGTTTGGATGTCCCCAGTGAACCATTCTAATAACCTTTTGCAAACTTTTATTTGAACAAGCTTGAAAAACTGAGATTTCTTTATGAAATGTTTGCAGGTATTTAGTGAATGTGCTTTTGATTTACTTTAATCCAGAACGTTTCTTAATAGAAAAATGTTATATTTTTATATTTTTCTACTTAACATGGTCTAATTTACTACAATTTTATGTAATTTTTGGTATTTAGTAAAAACTTTAGCTTCTTAGTACCTTAATTTGAAAACCTGCATTCTGAGGTCCCAATGCGTTTTGAGGTCCCTTAATCTGTAACAGTGCAAGAAGAATGCCCCAAAACGAATTGATTTCAATAATATTGTTTACATCTCCCTCGAGTAGAGATACGTTTTTGCAGCTGTACGAATAAGACATTCTTCTTGTTGAAAAACTGATTTTGTGTCAATATATCAAATGGATTATTCTGATAAAAAGATATAAAAGCAGATAAATTCTTCTCCTTAAAAGAGAGTTGACACGAAGCTTTTCAAAATATTTGTTCAGAATTACTTTTCACTGGATATTCTTAACTTTACAGCTTTGAAAATGAGATTTTTTTTATTATGTATTAAATGGATCAGTCCGTTAAATTATACAAGAAGAGAAATAAATTCTTCCTCCTTCTAACAAAGATATCAGGTTTTTCACCTCAACAAGATATTTCTTTTATCATAGCAAATTTGTAGCAGCTTGTTGAAATTAATGAACATATGGAGAGGAAGAAGTGATATTTTGATATCCTTTAAAGTTGATTAAATCAGAATTCCAAATCTTCTATTATTGAAAAAAGGAAGACAAAAAAAACTTAATTTTGCTCGATGATGTTATTTTTTACTTTGCAACTTTCTCATTTTTAGAATTTGTTTTATTCTTCAATAATTACATAATTATGAACTTGAGCAATTCATCTTCCTTAGAATAAAAATCAATTTGGTTAATATGAAGAAAACAATCAAATTTTATCGGTTTCCTCTAGAAAACATCACTCATTTAAATTCTACAATCGGCAAATAGGAACTTAGAGGAGGACGATCATCAACTCTTCTTTAAGGTCATAAATATTACTAATGTGTAATTTCTATAATTCTTAAAAATTTGTTTTTTATTCTGTTTATGATTTTTTTCAGTTGTTCATTTTGCAATAGACTATTATCTTCAATTTTGATCTTAACAACACAAATCTTCAATCCAAATTGATAATCTTTCTAAATATAGGTTCCCGACTACAACAACACAATTTAGCCCAATTATATCTCTACTATGAAGGTAAAGCTGATATGAAATATTCCTCCAATTCTTAGCAGATTATTGCGATGTAAAGGTCGAAATACTGTTTATAATTATTCCTTTCATGATATTTGCTCTTTAACGTTAATTAGCACGCTATAAAGGAATTTTTTTATAATTAAGAGTTCAAACTGAAAGAACATCTAAAAATGTCAACACAAAGAAAGAAACAAAAATGACTTTTTCTCGTCTTTATAATCTACACTTTTCTTAATCTTAAACACAGTTACATGGGGTACCTAAATCTTCGGTCCTTCCACTAAGAATGCCATAGCAAGGATTTTAGAAAATTTGCTTCAAAATGATATACTAATATACAAATCTGTTTTATTTTCTTATTTTATCCCCTTTTTCTTTCTTTTTTTCTTTTCTATATCTTACTTGTTAACAAAACCACATCCAGACAAGCCATGTTACCACAGTGACATGAAATATTTATCTCCCTGATGTCCTTCTCGAGAAGTGACATTCGGAAATGAAATATTTATTGTTTCTTTTAAAAGAAATGCCACTTAACAATGTCAATGCTGTTTTTCTAAAAAGATACATTTCACGTTTAAATTTGTATCTAGTTAAAAATTTATTGCAAGCATTCACAAATGACGTCATAAGGAAACAAACTTACACATTTCTTTTAACAATAACAAATCTGTATTTCAAAACAATTGATACTTAAATTTTTACAAGATCGGGATTTCGGGAAAATGGAAATCCGTTTTCCCATTTAAAGATCTTTATAAAAAGCTTATCGCAAATAGTTTAAAAGCAATATATATTTTAAGCTTTTGTACTTTTAGATGTCATTTCTTGATGACATTATTACATCTATTTCATATCATAGAAGAAAAAATAGAGAGTTTTTATATGAAATACATATTGTAATAAACAGTTCTTGTTTTCAGTTGCAAATAAAAGGCTTGTTTCTTGTTTGTAGTACTCATTTCACCATGGTCTGATATTAAAAAAATTGGAACAATAAAAGATGGAAAAGATGTTAAATTTCTGTTATTTATGAAACACAACAGATTGCTATGAAAATTAGACTGTTTCTTTGAAGGAGTGAAACTCTAGTCGAGTCGAGTGCGTACATACATTTTTAAAGACTTCAGTTGAAATAAATTTGTAAGAAGAAGATTTTATCTGGAGAGAAGTACAATTGGAAAGAAAAGGGTTTTAGTGCACAAAAAACAGTAAAAGAAGGAACAAGTCTATGGTGTAGGAGGATTTTATCAACTGTAAAGATACCTCGATAAACCTTGGTTAAAAGAATAGAGGGTGTTGTTGAAGCAGTTTTATAGTATAAACAGAAAAATAAGGTATTTAGCAGAATACAGAACTTGAAGTTTTCCGTTTTGTTGTTCTTGTGAAAATTTTAGAGAATAGAAAATACGCTGTGAATTTGGTAAACAACTTGAATTTAATTAAATGGTAAAATATTTTGTAAAGAAATTTGGTTAAAGTGGTTTGGCACGTGGTTAAAGAAGCATTACAAAATAAATACATACCTTCATTTGTGAAAAAATTGGAATTTGAAGAAATAAGTTAGGATCAGCAGAAACTTTTTAGTACTATCTTCATAACAAATCAACTTATGGGTCTTACAGCAAAACGTCAAGGAAAATAGGAAACCATCAAAGTACAATTTCTATAATTTTCTTGGAAAAATACATTTACATAAATATTTAATTGTACGAGGCAGATTTGTGCAAAAAAGCAGATGCTTGAAGAATGTAAAATTGAAAAATTAATGACTTACTGTGAGAATTACTCGCAAATGCATATTTAAAGAGCATAAAATATGAATTAAACAAGAAGAAGAAGAAGAAGAAAATTTTTGGTGAAGAAAGCAAAGTTAAGTGAGATTTATTACATTTCAGAGCTCCAGAATTATCACTAATGCTTGGTTAAAAGAACTTCATTTATATTTGCTTTTACAGAGGGGAATACAGATTGATACTGTCGGTAAAAAAGGTAAAAAAAAGTAGCATTTGAAAGTTTATCACTAGTTTTAGATCACTGAAAAAGGTGATATAAATTGGAAAAGGATATAATATCACATTGAGTACATATAAAAAAGGTTTAGATAAATTATTCCGGGAACAGCATCAAAAGAGATATCCTTTACGCTAGTGTATTATACTCTGCTTTCTCGATTATTACTCGATTATATCACTCCATAATTTTCTAACAAGATGGATGGTGTGCACAAAAACATAGTTCGAGAAGGCAACGCAGAAATGGGGCCTTATCTATTGAACAATCGGAGAGGCAATTGGATCACAGTATACGAAGAGATTGAAGAGGTAATCGAAGAAACTATTGTTTACGTTGTTGAAGAGCACATAATTGTACGAAAAGATAAATCGAGCAAAGAAAGGACATGTGGTATGAGGTGAATATATGAGAAATCCAATAAGATTTTTCGAATCAACCATAAATCGAAAAAAATCGTGATTTGTAATACTGATGATACGTTGGCACTTATACCTCAAACCATCAAAAGAAAATGACAATCAGAATTCAAACCTCGTCCTCTAAGATTGACTGGAAGAATAAGGCCCGTTCGAGTAAAAATATTATTGTATCAAAATCATTAACAAGATATTTTTAGTACCTGCAACTTTGGAATTTTAAACATTTCTTAAAGTGTGAATAAGGTCAAATTATGCACACACAGAAATGTATTTTATAAGCATGGTGATCCGCAATTTATAAACCTTGTTAATATTTCATATTTGATTTATAACTAGAACTACCATGTATTGGTGTTGCGGTCAAAAAGAAAAAAATCCAGTAGTTTGAATTCATCTAGAATTTAAAACTATTCACAAATCATAAATAATTAATGTACAAGGTATTTAATATGCTTTGGTTAATTCTATTGTACATATACTGCGGATTGAAAGGTTCAATATTTCGAGGTCTAATTTCTTGTACTTATGATCTTTTCTTACAGAAACTCTAGCTCATATTGTGAGCACAATCTTTAAATGAAATATCTTAAAATTATATAACATTTTCGAAATTAAAGATATAGATTTTTATGTTTTTTGTTTGAATAAAAAACTTTTGTTCTTGTCTTTTTGTGTTGAAAGCACTACGGGATTGGCTGAAAATGTGTCGCTTACTTGACCTTTACAAAGTTAAAACTTCAGATTTATCTCAGATTGATCTAAAGATCAATTTAGTTGTTTTTGATATTATTTTTACTAATTTACTAATTACTGCAATGAAACGAACCTATTGTAACAATCACATCTTCATGTTTTTCATATCCACTTTGATCTTTTTTCAATAAACGTATTGTTTCCCTGTTCTTCTCTGAACTGTCCAATGGGTCATCAGCAATCTTATCAAAGTTTTATTTTTTGTTTCTTTTTTTATTTTTTGAATGAAGATAGGTTCATAATTCGTGACACAAAACAACCTACACGTTGACGTAAAATTGCTGGTTCTTTGAAAAATACAAAAGTTTGATCATTTCATAAGGAATAGTCGCCAAATTATGGCTAATTCAATTTGATTGGTTCGAAATAACACCATCAAGATTTTGATTGGTTCTTTTCGAAATATTTTCTTCTTTTTTTTTATTTTTACAAAGTATCAAAGCGCGACATTTTAAATACCCAATCAAATGAAATTTTGCGGCGACAATTCCTAAAAAAGAACCTAGAATACAACATTCATATATTTCAAGGTGTTCATTCTATGTCAATAGACGCACAAAATAATTTAGATCAAAAGGCTAAAAATATAACTTCTTTTATTTCATGATTTTTCTTTTCCGTTCTCCTCTCTTAATCATATTATTCTTCCTTCGCGCTTTTAGGATGATTCGTTTTTCTCATGACTATGCTTTTGCAGTTGAAATGCAATAAAATTCTTCCTTCCGATTATATTTTAACTTGCACACTTACAGCTCTTTCGTATTTAGGATAGAAAAAACAGCCAGTATCCGCATATCACTTAATGTAGAATTTTATTGCTTCAAAAAAGCCAGTACGTTTTAGGTTACTCGACCTTCTTATCTAAGGTCAAAGAAGGAACTTAGATCATCCTTCTAGCACAAATTGTGTTCCTTCCATTTCCTTCCATCCTTTATTATTCCTGTTAAAAATTAGTGTTTAATTACTTATTGTAGTGAACAAATTAATCAATCAATCGACCTACTAATCAACTAATTAAAATGTAACCAATAGGTAGAGGTTATTATTTCCTTAAAATATTTGGACAATGGACATAAAAATCGTTACATATTGCAAACGTTGTTTTAGCGGCAGTGGTGAAGTGTTTGGTTTGGCCACTGTTCGCTAGGTTGTGGGTCACAAAAACGGCCGTTCTTACTCTGAGGTCCATGATAAACGTCCCCCCGCTGTTATTATGACCCCCCGTTTATTAGTTATTCATCTTCCATCTTTTAATTTTTGCGAGAATAAATTTTTGCGATTTTGCCCCCAAATCGCAAAAAAATTTTGTCCGTTCTTTGGTTTTGAGCCTTCCTAAAAAAAAAAGAATCAAGAAAATTGCGTTTTTTTCGTACAAGCGAGGTCATTGTATTGTTCGTATTTCTTGTTTACATTCAAAAATTCAAAAATTTACTATTCGGTAGATTAGTGTTGATTGATAATAAAAAATGTTGATTTTATGCTTTGCTGCCAGACTTCCCTACCCTTATTAAAATTTACATGTTTTTTTAACCCCGTTTATTCGGGACCTCAGAGTAGATGAAAAACTGTAAAACGGGTGCTTGTTGCATTACTGCATACCCAAGGGTAAGCGGTGGAAACCAGGGTTAGAATGAAGTCGGGCCCACTTCTACATATGGGTAGAAGGATCACCCAACGGTCAATCAACTTGCTTAATTCAAAAGTTGTAAAAGGCCGCCAGAATATAAAGGTTCAAGCACAAGTTCATGATGACATAAGGTTTCTATAAAGGGGTCCAAGAAAATCTACGTTTTAAGACTTCCTATACTTTTCAAGCTTATTCGACTTACTCGACGAGTTTGACGACATAGAAATACTTTATCTGGACACTGAGTGCTAAGTTGAATTCTTCTCATAACTTTTTGTTAAGCTTAAACTCATTCATATCATATGATTTCAAGAATAAAAGTTAAGAAAAGTGATATTTTGAAAATATTCTGAAATGATATTCCATGTAGCATTGTTTGGTTTCTATCGAGAAGCAAAATAATTGGCTGCAATTGTCTTCATTGGGATCTTTAAATTGATGTATAAAATAATTGACCTGCTAAGTCTTGAAATATAACTAAATGAGAATTAAAAAAATGCGAAACGAAACTCTTCTTTCATAACTTGATTAATCGTTTTCTGAAAAAAGAACATCATTTTGATTCCAATTTTTGATTTGATATTTCTTTAGAGATGCTTTTTTGTATCCATGATCGGTGATAAAACTGCGACATGTATTTTTTTTGCGAAATTGTTCGCCAAAATGATGATGAGAAAGAAAATAAACTGACCCTAAACGCACCCCTATTGAAGGTTTATATATATATATATATATATATACAACGACATCGATAAAGAAGTTTTCAAAAATCAAAAAATCCTGATGAATAAACATAAAAAATGCCTGACAAACAAAGAATTGAAATATATCACAGATTACGAATGGAAAAATAGCAATTTATACGTCAATCCAAAAATATCTAAATGCAATGAAATAGGAATAAAAATGCAATCTAACACCAGCAGTTACCTTAAAATGCCACCACCATCTACGCTCAAAGGAAGACCAATAGTTGCCGGACGATTTTCTCCTAC
>JAUKPT010004709.1:0-10919 GCA_032273505.1 Nanomia bijuga
TTATTCAGTCTCGCCAAGATAATATCCAACTCGGCTGCGCCTCGTCGGATATTACATGGCTCGACTGAATAAATCTCTATATCCGATATCGCCTCATCGGATAAATATTAATTATTGGTGTGCAGTAGTTATAACACATCCGCTTACACGAATAAATGTACGTCAATGTCCAGACAGAAACACTCGTATGAACCCACAACCACTTAACTCTAATGTTGAAATGTTCAAATTATCGACCATTTAATTTTTTTAGTGTACTAATAGTTGTGCAGGTGGCCTTATTCAACTCAAAAATGCCGAGTTAGAGAGCTAAACAAAATTTGCTTTACTACTATGCGTGTGAAATATGGTATAGATAAGGTTGTAATACATTAGATCAATAAACTGTTACTACTCCGTCTAACTGGTTAATAGAAATCTTATGCAATTGGTATGATCAAACTTGTTATTACTCATATTCAGCAAAATAAATCTTTTGATTAGCAAAAGATTGCTTTTCTGAAGTCAAGTAAGTATCGCTTTGTTCAATTGATATTGTCATTAAATTAACTCAGTAAAATATATTGATAATTAAAAAGCAAGTAGTTAACTTCTTAATAAAGGGTTTCCGATTAATCAATAAATCACCTTTTCATCCATTAGTTTTCCGACTCTTAATGACTATTAGAACTATTACGACAAAAATTTATTCTGGATTGAAATGAATTAACTGGATTGAATGAATGTATAGTTTAAGAATAAACTTTTCCTATATCTTAAATATCAAAGAAAGTAGCTCTGAACTGAAATATTAAGATGCTAAAATAATTAAGTAAGTAATAAACTACTGCTTTTTGGTGTTTATGACAAACAAAAAATTATATTACAGACTCTTATTTTTCTATTTTGTAGATGTTATGGTCGAATTTCTTGCTGTATGTTTATGTCTGCTACTTATCTCACCAGTAAATGCTGGATTGAATCAACTATGTAAAATGATCGACATATATACGAAAGCAAAGACATCCTTACGTTGTATGATATACGACTTTTATGGATGTTGGTGTGGTCCTGGAGGATCGGGAACTCCTGTTGATGGTGTTGACAAGTGCTGTCAAAAACATGACTTCTGTTATGATAAGATTCTAGAGAAGCACAAATGCAGTCCGTATATCAAACAGTACAAACATAAAAAAGGGAAATGTTGTAAGTTTAATTATCTTTTGTCATACAAAAAGTAATCGAATGTAGAATTGCGTAAAAATATTACCAAATTTGCAGCATGAGTTATTGGTTGTTGATACTTTTTGATGGCGGATATCTTTCCCAATGTCTGTCTCAAAAGTATTAGCACCTGGCACATATTCATTAATTGTAATCTTAATATTTGATCTTTTTTCAAACATTCTTTTTATCTTGTAGACGTCAAAGACGCCGTACCTAATTTGTTAAGGAAAAAATATAGAACTCGTTCTTCCATCTGAAAAATGAAAATGAAAATGAAAAAACAAACATTTTCTGTAATTTTCGCATTGACATCACAATTTCACAGCACGGTGAGTAACATCTGACAAAAGATCTGGCCAAGTTTGATGACATTTGGGCAAAAAGACGGGCACCCAAAGTAAGCCATATTTTAGCCTACATTATCTCCTACATACATGGTTTGTTTCCATTCCATAGATCTCATTAGCATCTAAAATGTAAAAACTCGTTGATCGCAGACTACAAAGAAATTGCGCTCATTAAAAATCTCATGATTTAGCTCGAATTATAAAGTTTATCTGGTACAATATTTTTCTCTAAATTCGTGTGATTTCGTTTCTCATTAGAAAATTATTAGAACTGCATGTTTTGAACAGTGTATGGTCGCCTAAGTCTTTGTTAACCATTGTTAATCATTCCAATTCATATAATGCTTACAATGCTTATAATTCTGCAGTGTTTCCAGCATAAAGGTAATACGCTCGTTAAAAATCCCATGATCCCTGATTCGTCTTTCGTCACCAAAATACAAAATTAATAGACGCACTTCACGAAAGACGTAACAATGGCATATCAAAAAGAGAGCAGATTATATCTATTTTAATAAAAAACAAAAGAAAATTACTAGATCAGAAGTAACTATTCATGATTATTGTATAGGATCGTGATATCCTAGTTCTATCGTTGCATTTATGAATTATATGGAATGTAAACAAACCATATGTGTATGGGAGTAATGTAGGCTAAAATGAGGCTTACTTTGAGTGCCCATAAATACGTGTATTTTTACGCTAATGTCATGAAACTTGGCAAGATATGTTGTCAGATGTTACTTATCAAGCTGCGAAATGATGTCAATGCGACAAAAACTACAAAAAAAATTTTTTTTCATTTTCATTTTTCAGATGGAAGAACAAGTTCTATATTTTTTTCCTTCCCAGACTAGGTACTGTGTCTTTGACGTCTACAAGATAAAAAAGACTGTTTGAAAAAAGATCAAATATTAAGATTACAATTGATGAATATGTGCCAGGTGCCAATCCTTTTGAGACAGACATTAATTTAGAGGCAAAACTTGGCAAAACAAACATTTCTTTGAAACTTGGGATGAATAAAATAATTTCAGAATGTGATTTAACTTCACAACTCATCTCTCTTTGGATTATATTGACTATTAACATCAATACATCAGAAAAAGCATCATTTGTATACAAAATCTGCATTGTTATAATTTGAGTAATCTTAATGCAAATTGATCATCTCTTCTTACTTACATCTTACATCAATACTCTTCTTACTTTTAAGCTTCGATATTTTGTTTATAATTCTTTCTTAGATGACGAACGAGGAACTTGCCCCTTAAATACATGCAAGTGCGATAAACGACTTTCTATTTGTTTGTCAAAAACAAAATACAACTGGAAGTTATGGGGGTATCGTTTATGGCCGAAGACATGCAAGCGATGATGCATTAAGATGGCATCATATCAATTAAGAAGATTGGCTTAAAGATCTCTTTCAAAAGCAAGATTGACCTCATTTCGAAGAACTCATGCAGTCACCTCTACAAGCTAACGTGGTAAAAAAGAAACATTCAAAGGACAAGCAATGACAAAGAGAATGATTGCACTAATTTTGTGAGAACCAGGTTGTTTCAAAGTTGTTTAAATCTCATTCAGCTCAACAATATTTGAGCCTAATGTATACATTTTTATATACTGTTTAAACAAGATAGCGAAATTTTTTTGGAAAAATTTAGAGCAAACTATATGCTATTACCTACATTCCCTGAAAATTGCAAGTCCATACCATACATAAAAGCCGACATATGATAGTTTAAAGAAAAAAAACATGAAAAACTGGCCTATGATAATTTATCGTGAACCTCGAGTTGAACGTCCGTTTAGTATAGTATAGTCTGTGATTGTGCCGATCGGATAACAACTGGTTTTAAGAGAAACTTGCTGATCACGCCACACATTTCTTACTGATATGCCTGTGAAATATTCTCAAAACACACCGTTTTCGATAAATGAATTTACAAACTTTTCTTCGTCGCCCAACATGGTGATACAACATATTTTTTTACCTAGGTCAACTAACATACATTTCATCACTAGCTTCTAATTAACGCCTTCTAATCATTTTTTAACGACACCTTTTCATTCTTGGCTGTTGCCATTGATACAACGAAATTTTCATTATTAAATCACAGATTTAAATTTGTATAATAACAAATCTCACTAAAATAGTTATTTCTAAAAAAGATTCTATAATAAACCAATCAGTATTAAGGCAAAAACAAATAAGGCCGCAGCAAACGAAGAAATTAATTCACCTGACTGTCTGTTTGTTCTGATTCTATTTTTGTTTAGTTCTTGAAGTTTGTTATAGAAAGATACTTCTTATTAAAAATTTTGTTATACGTGTATACATCAACTTTTTTTTCTTCTCTCCTCACTGCATTTCCCGATGATTGTTTGGTAAATTGACGATTTTGAGTTTGAGTGGACGGGAGTCAAAAAGGAGGTACCCTGTTGTTTTGAACATAGCACTACTTTTCCCTAAAAAAGGAAAAGAAAAAGCGTTTTCAGCTGCCCGGGTGAGATTTCTTTTCTTTGTTTATACGATATTGATTACGTAATAATCAGAGTAAAAGACCTACCAACTTCACGTAATCGATCGTATCCAAAATCCTACCATATTAAGGTTACGTAATTATTGAAACAATTGGATTAATAGCAAAAGGTGTACGAGAATTCTCGAAAGTGATTTACCCCTCAGAACAGGCCCGAAGCCAAGGTGGGGCCTGATGGGGCACATGTCCTACCAAGATAGGTATTGTGCGCCCCCCTCCCTCAAAAACACTTCTAAAATATATGTTTTAGAGAGAAAACTGAATTCTTTTCTTATTAGATATATTTCAGTAATCTTTTCGACCTTTCACTTATGGTTTATGATATATTCCCAGGAAAAACCTGCTTTGTTCAGCTTAAGATGCAACTTTTTTTTCTGGTTATTTAAGATCTTTGAAATCTAGAAGGATCTTATTTCCTTGCTGCGTCATTTGAATGACTTAAATGATTTGTGGCCCACCTAGTGAGACCATCTAGCTCCGGGCCTTCCCACAGACTACTATATAAGTAATATAGTAGTCCATGGCCTTCCTCAGAATATTCATTTAGTTTAAGGATGATGAATTGGTAGACAAACTTTGAAGTAAAGATTGTTTCTTATAGTTCCTTTAGTTAGGGGTCTTCTCAAAAAGGTTTTAATATTTTTTACCCCTCTCCCTTCACCCACACACCCACTTCCATTTTTGATCTATATGATAAGTTTTTCATAAGTAAAATGCTACTGTTACAGGCCTCAGAAGAGGATAAATGAATATTTCTCAAGAATTTAACCTATTATAATCTATCAACGATAAACGAATAATTTAAGGATTTTCATTTTGCCAATCAAAAGGTTTTGATACATTCTATAATTGTATTCTATAAGTTTTATCTTCCAAGTTTTTCGCTAAGGCTGTTTTCAATGGCGGATCCCCCATGTGAAATAAACCCGAGCAAAAGATCATCGGAAATAGGATTAAGTATGAAGTAGCCAGAGAACCACAATTTTATTTGAAGTTAAAAAGAGTCGTTAAGTGATTATCACATCGGGATATCCAAAGAGGAAAAGATCTCATTAGAAAATTGAGAAAGGGGCAAAAAAAGAGGAGGATGATAATATATACAGAAAGAAGGAGGCGGGAGGATGAAAATATTTCCAGAAAAGGTCATAGCCCCGTCTTTTTGTACTCAAAAAACATCATAAACCTGTTGGATACATCCTTATTCAAAAAGGTCATGGCCCGTCTCCAATTTCATTGCCCCTCTCCTTCACTCTCCTTCACACGTGGAGAGGCGGATTTTTTTCTTGAAAAATCAAGCGGGACATTTATTAGGGTGACAAGAGTACTGAACCAGTGGTAAAATCTGAGCTGAATTTGCATCCAAAATAAATATTTACCCTCTCATCCACAGGTGTGCTGATTGCTCACAAGGTCTTCGATACATTCATCGAACTCAACAGCGAGTTGCTACTTCAATTCGTCGAGTCAATTCAAAATGGACGAGTGATCATCCTCACCGTGTTTGATGAGGGGAGTTTTAACTTTCTGAAGAAAGAACGAATTGTCTTCGCCAAAAAGTACGGCAGCCGAAAAGTTGAAGATTTAGACTGGCGCAACTCGTGGGTGTTTGCTTTCAAAAAGGGCGCAAAACAGCCGTACGCCGAAGACTTCCATGGCTACATGCAACCCAAACACAGCGAACCGAGTCGAATCAGATTCGAATTTGATTTGGTAGAAGACAACCGCGCATGCGTGATGAGCCATTCACCGAAAGCAGAATTGTGGAAGAAATTCTGTTCTGAAAACGTCGGATTCGGACGCCTTTGTGATTGTAAGAATCCCGAAGACGTCAACATTGCCGCCCCATCCCTTGAATCGATCCAAGCACCCGGTCACCACCTGCCGAACAACGTCGCCGGTATTCCCATAGCAGTGATCGGCGGAAACCGGCCGCACTACTTGTACCGCATGTTGAGCCAACTGTTACAAACGCCCGGGGTCGACCGGAAGATGGTTAATGTCTTTATAGATGGCAACTACACCGCCCCAAACGAGATCGCACAGCTGTTTGGGATCGCGTACCAAACGAACCCTCATCAGTGTGAGCGCGCATGCGCAATCCAACAGAACTATAAACACTCTTTGACGTCAGTTTTCGATAAGTACCCTCACGCCAAGTACGCCATCATACTCGAAGAGGATTTAAAGGTTTGTTGGTTCATCATTTATTATTTTATGAACCCTTTTAAGGGATGAAAAGTGTATGACTGTATGTTCTATGGGAGTCAATTTTTGGGAACGGTTAATCCAAATTGCATGGAAGTTGGCACTGACTCTAATTTAGGGGAGAAGAATCCAGTTATGAACCCTTACTCTCGACTATCGAATTAGCGGGCATGATGGAATAACGTCCACCCTAGAAAATTTGCTCAAACTAATAAGCGTCCAGTATGTATTAAGCGTCCACCATTATTGAATATATTAAATATTTTTTTGATTTTGTTGGATTTTATTGGATTTGTTGGATTTTGTTGGATTATTTTTTCGGGAAGAATAAGAGTCCATGTCCGCTATATTGATAGTCGAGAGTAGAAGCAGGGAGGAGATAAGGCAGGGTTCAACTATAAACTGGACCTGGGTCGGTAAAACAAATTTGAAGCCAGGAATAATGCTTAAACTATGAATATAACAATAGTCGCACATCCCTTCTTAGCCACCGCTCTAGTATGTTAGTTGATTAGCCAACTACCTGATTTGAATAGAGTCTAGTATAGAACAGAGTCTGAGAAAGTGAAAAAGGTTCCTCGATCCTAACTTTTAAATAATTTAAAAAGTTCCTCAAAAAAAGATAAAAGTTGTGTTTTTATGTTTTTATGTTAATAAGAGCGGGTTGCCATATTTCTTCTTAAAAAATAAACGGGGGACGCTTATTAGGTTGATAATAGTAGGGCTGTTTGTCGGTTTGTCTGTTTAATTTTGGGTCTTGGGACCGCCATTTCCTGTAACAAAACTATTATTCGTTCAAATTTTCAGTCCAATCTGACGACGGCAGTTTGTCGGTCGATCGGTTGGTGACGTCAATGTTAATGGACTCGCTAAGGTTCGCGATTAGTTGCAAATCTCAGGTTATCGGCTTTGAGATGGCCTCAGTAGGGATGGCTAGTTTAGTCTCCCAAAAAAGTGGCGTAGATCAAGCGAAATTATACTACTTTGTGTTTTCTTAGCGGAAAAGTGAACGCTTAAGGCAACCCCTCTCCCCAATTAGAATACCAAGACTGCTAACTCACACAAGTCTTTGTTGGACGTTCCCTTATGCTGAATCAAAGATCCAAATACATGAGCAATATTGCAGGGTGGAGAACACCTTTTTCGATATGCCTACCATTTTGAAAGATAGACTAAAACCATACCTGCTAAATCGATTACCATACTTGGCATCTTCATAGGAATAACATTTTTACGTATTCACACTCATCATGAATTAAAATTTGGTAGCTATAAAAATTTTATACCTCCCAAATAGAAATCGATACCTACCAAAAGGTAGTTTGTCAGGCGCTTTTCACCACCATGGTATTGAACATGCATGGTCTTATACTTTTATGATCACATCGTCAATGCCACAATGCTCCACTTTTTCCGCAATGATGATAGATGAACACTAAGTACCTCAAGCTTGGTACTGATTGCTGTGCTCTTCTCTAGTGCTCTTCTCTCTTCTTTGCAGAAAATTGCTGAATGAAGGTAAGATAATCATTTTGAAGAAAATATTTGATTAACTGAATTAAAATAAACCAAAAAATCTTGCATTAAATTAACTCTTAACGTACTAGGCCTTTTTGAAAGCTATAATACTGAGGGGTCGGATTCTGCCGTAGTTTTTTAGCTTGATCTTGCTTTGACCTACTTTTGCCTCTATCTTCTGATTGCACATATTTAGTTCCTAATACTATCCTTGCACCGCCTAAAGCATTTTCGTAAAATAACAAATATTTCTTTGCACTGAAAGTACTTCATATTTCCCCAAATAATTGACCAATTTTTTTCTCGATTAATTTATTATGATCTAGTTTCTGACAACAATGTGTTCTGAAAGTTGCAGATCCACTAAATACAAGGAAGGTACTTCCTGTAAAAAGAACTGTACGGTGTCTTGGCCTATAGTAAAGAACGCCATGGTTTATATGTAGTCTTCAGAAAAAACATGATTATAATCCATTATTAGAAACTAAATGATTTGATAATGATCATCAATCAAGCATGCTTTAAATGATTTTCTAAAGTTATTTAGATTATATAAAAACTTTAGCGATGGATAAAAGTTGGTTTGTTTACCTACGAAAAATGATATAAGCTATAATTGAACAAACCGTGTAAAGGGCTATTAGTACTGTGAAAAGATTAATAATTACCCCGGGCAACATTGGAAATGCGTCACGTTTAGTTTGTTTATTTATCGGCAAAAAGTTAGCGAATATCCGCTATTGTGAAAAGGTTAAAACATAATAGAATAAGTGATATTTTGGCGAATTATTTCTTTTTCGTTTTGAAACGAAATGCCGTTTTTTGTTTATGCCTTTGTGGCTGACTCTAATGGGTTTGGATGACTCCGCCTCTAACGATTGGGGTCTCGTTACAAACAAATTTTGGTTTGGAATTGACATTAAAGCAAACTGCTGCAATTCTTGTGAAACAAAGCAACATATTTGAAGTTTATTTACCTACGAAAAATGATATAAGCTATAGCTATTCATTGAATGGAATTTTTTGAAAACCGTGTAAAGGTCAATAGTGGCGGATCTGGACTGTATTCATTGTATACTTGAAAACACTTATTTCAGAACATATACATATATTCCTTTTTGAGAAGAATCTTGTAAGTGAAAAAAAACTAGTTCCAAAATATGCGTTACTGGGCTTTAAGAATACTTCAATTACCAGAATCCAGCTGATTGGGAGCAACCATAAGCCCTCTACGAAAAGAGATATAAGTTTATACATTGAATGGGAATTTGGACAAACCGTGTGAATGTGTATTGTAGCTGCACCTCTAACTCCATGAAGCATCTTTGATTAATATAAGATTATAAAATCAATATTCTCATTTTTCATGTAAAAGCTCTTTTATCATTTTTGGTTTGAACAAAACTTCAAATTGTGATATATTAAATTTAACCAATCAGACTGTTGAAAATGTCATTTCTAACCAGTCCAACGGCTAAAATAGTCGAAATTTGGTGATAATTCCTTGAACTAACTTCCCCTTCTTTTCCCTTTTTATTTCTAGGTAGCAGTGGATCTGATGGACTACTTCAGCCAGACCATTCCTCTCTTAGAAACGGACGAAAGTTTATTCTGCGTATCGGCTTGGAACGATAACGGGTACTCTCACTCTATAGGCAGTCCCACAATGCTTTACCGCATCGAAACCATGCCGGGCCTCGGCTGGGTGTTGAAACGAAAAATCTATAAAAACGAGTTGGAACCTGCTTGGCCAAAAGTTGGTGACATGTCGGACTGGGATATGTGGGTGCGGGGCTGGATGATGCAAGGACGAGAGTGTGCCATCCCTGATGTATCCCGTACTTTCCATTTCGGTAAAAAAGGAGTCAACATGTCCCCATATTTCCACAAAACAATGTTTCAGGCACATGCACTGAACAATAAGACAGGTAACGTGTTTAACATCAGTACATTAGTAAAAGACAATTACGAAGCAGAAATGCACAGACTAATCAGTTCAGCCCAAGTACTCAATCATACTAAAAATCCTTGTAAAGATAAAGACTTTATTCCAGACACGGTTGGCGGTGTATACGTTGTGTATATTCGATATAAACGTAATTCAAAGACTGAGCGGACATGGCAGGCAATGGCGAATTGTTTCCATATATGGACATTAGATGACCGGGGGTTTCACAAACTCATGGTCCGTTTGTACCTCAAACAGAACATGGTTTTCGTGGTCGGTTCTCGCTCACCGTACGCCGTACATAAACCGAAAGATATCGTCCCGATTTCAGGACTAAAAGATTAAATTACGATCCTATTTTAGCGCGAGATTGCGGGATGAGCTATTTTTTAATGTGATGTTGGAATAAGCGCTTTTTTGATGTCCATTAAATTGTATAACTAATACAAATACTTCTTTATCTTTTTGTTCCTTTAAGAACATAAGTGATCTTGTAAGGAATAGACCTTCCCGTAAACTACATCATTCTTGCATTCTTGCAGCGAACGCTGCCCAAAAATAGAAAGAATTTTAACGATTTATATTCTTTCTACTGTAAATCAGTTTTCGCTTTGCTTCCATGTAAGCATGACGTAGTTTACGGAAAGGTCTATTCCTTACAAGATCACTTATGTTCTGAAAGGAAAAAATAGATAAAGAAGTATTTATCTTTGTCTTACATTTAATTGGCAACATATCTGACAAATTTTTTCTTGAAAAATAATACAGGATATGATCGTATTTGGTGAAGAAAAAATCGGCCATTAGAAGATTTTTTGAATTTTGCTATCTGGGAAAAAAACTTTCTGCAGGACTGACTGGAAGCTTTGTCCTAATATTTATTTATAATAGGAAAATTTCAATTGAACTGCTATATTTATTTTATTTCATTTATTAATGAATTATTAGAAAGAGCGTAAAATCCTCCTTTCAGCGAGGATAAAAAAAAAACAATCAAATCAAATCAAATCAAATCAAATCAAATCAAATCAAATCAAATCAAATCAAATCAATAAAATCAAATCAATAAAATCAGTTAATTATTTCATAAATTATTGATATAAATGTGCAAAATAAAACACAGAGTTGTAGTGAAAATTTTATGCA
>JAUKPT010004710.1:0-10919 GCA_032273505.1 Nanomia bijuga
AGAAGGAGAAGGAGAAGGAGAAGGAGAAGGAGAAGGAGAAGGAGAAGGAGAAGGAGAAGAAGAAGAAGAAGGAGAAGATGAATTTCCAGATTTTCAGAGAAACATATTTTTTTATCCAGGACCATGTCTGGTGATTAAACCACATACAATAGACGGATTTCATGTGTTTAGATGTTAAATTGACAAAAAATTAGACCACATAGTTCTGTCACATTGAGCTGCTGGTCTAGAAGTCAAGAACTTTCACAAGTTAATTTACATGAATTCTAATGATACTTGGTTATTCCACAATCATTCTTATCAATACAGACGCGTAGTCAGAAATTGCATTTTAGTGATTTCGGGTTTTTACAAAAGAACAATTTGTGGCATTTTTTGAATAACTTAAATAATCAGATTTTTGATGATGTCATTTTAAACCAATCAGTATTTTACCGATAATTTGTAATTTGTAATTTGTAATTTGTACCGACCTTGACTTTTTGTTATTGCTAAACATCCGACTGTACACTTTTTACTTCCAGAGTGGAGAATATTTTGTTATTTTGCGGTTCTTAAAAGAAATTTCATAGCATAGAACATTTATATACCTAAACACCACTTTAATTTCACTGTATATATTTTCACGATTTTGTTTTGAAAATTAATGATAGAAAATTGTTAAAAAGATTTGTATTGTCTTTTGGTCATTTGGAATGATAACTGGTGAAATAAATCTGTCTATATGATGCCCTTCGTTACCCTAAGCACACATACTTTTTTTTTGCCTAAGGCTAATCGGGATTGAGACAATGTTTTTCCTAAAAATGGGACTAAAAAGATGCCAGATGAGGGGGTGGGGCGAAGACAAGGTCACCGGTACCTTTTTATCAACCACGCAATTAAAAATATTTCCAGTAAGCAATCTGTACCAAGAAGTTTATATATCCATGTACTTATTTTTCATCTTCTCAGAAAAAATACCATTTTTAGAATATTTCTCTTAAAAAAGACTTTTCTTCTAAAAAAGGAACCTACTTACAAAATAATTTCACCTGTTTATCCATCCTAAATTTGCACGTGTAAATTTGACGTATAAACCTTTTTTCTAAACCGAGTACAACATTACAGTCGAATATCGGATATCATTTGACTCGTTTAAGCAATAATCCGACCAATACGATTCCCTCCGGATATGACCCATGTTTCATATGAAATATGAAACATAAGTCATATTTTCTTTCCACCACTTTTTTCTTTACAGACGTTTTATACAGATACCGTGGGCTATAACTAATTTTTTGTTTATTTACTCTTCTTGGGTAATTTCGGTAATTAAATAGAAAAAAGAGGCTTAATGTTGATTTTAAAAATATCGGATAATATCCGACCCAAATTACAGGATAATTACATCGGATAGTCCTTCCGATGTAAAATTTGCCGTTTCATTGGTTCATAGTTACATCATCAAGAATCTGATTGGTTCACTCTAAATTTCTCTCATCAACTTTGACTTGAACAAATAATCAAATGATGACATTTCGAAAGCAACCAATCAGATACTTGATGATATAATTTTCAACCAATCAAATGGAAAATTTACCGATGATTTGCAGACAATCCCTAAGTATTAAAAATCTAAGCCCTTATTGGTTTCTCTCGTTCTTATAATTGAGAAATCGGCCAAATGTTTGTAAACCTGATCCGATTAAGATAATTTCCATTTTTGGATCGATACTACATATAATGGTGAATTGAACGTTTTTTACTCAATAATCAAAACCAGAATCAACAAATTTCAAGCCATCTCTTAACAAGTACTGAATTTCTTCGAATTTCTTGACATCTCAGGTTTATATTAGCAACAAACAACGATTTTTTGGGGTGGAAGCGCGAAAATGTGGCATGTTTAGTATGAAAAATGACAAAAAAATGACCATAATTGTATCCAAAAAGTACTTTTTTGTTTTGATTAAAACCCCACCTATAGAGGTTTGCCCGACCCCCTGAACTAACCCTACGACGAGAATTATATCAAACAAAAAGAACATAACCCTTTTCAGAGAACAAAAAATACATCCAATTCCTTTTTTCTCATGTTAATCCTTCAATTCTTCATTTTCGATGTTTCTTTAATCCTTTTCTTCATCTTCAGAGAAAATGAATTAAATCTCATCAGAAAACAAATGAAAAAGAGAAAAGAATTGTTTTATTACTTGAAAAATTAAAATAAATGAAGAAAAATATCCGAATTAAATCTTCTCTTCTTTATATTCATTTTCTCGTTGTTATGTGTTTTTTATTAGGGTTTGTCTGCAAGTTATCGATAAATTTTCCATTTGATTGATTGAAAATTATATCATCAAGTATCTGATTGGTTGATTTCGAAATGTCATCATTTGATTATTTGTTCTAGTCAAAGTTGATGAGAGAAATTTTTAGTGAACAAATCAGATTCTTGATGCTGTAACTTTGAACCAAGGAAACGGCAATTTTTACCATAATTTGTAGACAACCCATTATTCCTCCTGACTGTTTTCCCGGCAGTTTTCAAGTTTCCAAATTTTCTTCGCCAGGTGGCAGATTTCGAATCTTCTTTAGCAGCCACTCCAACAAACATATCGTACCGGGGTCCAGCAGAAAGAAGTCAGGGAATTGTGAGAAGATTAGAAATTGAGAACCTAGAATAGCCAGGGGAAATTAATTTTCACATGTATAAACCATGCAATTGACCCTTTTTTTATTCTTTTTATCGCCCGGTTTAGGTTAATGTATATTTTGTTATTATTATATTTTGTGCTTGTTATTTCTATTTTTTGTTTAATTGTTAGCTTAATTCTAATGTATTTTTTTCCAGAGAAATAAATATTTCTACTCTATTCTATTATATTCTTTTCTATTCTATTCTATACTATTCTATTAGGACTCGATCAACAGTGCGTTTGGTACCAACATTCAAGTGACACCTCAAAAAGTACAAGTTAAGTTACGCCCAGGTTAGCCGTTATTCAATTTTTTTTGTTTTTTTGTTTGTTTGTTTTTTGTTTTGTTTTTTTTATGGGGGGGGGGGAGGTTGATGAAAAAAAATTCCAATTAATGCTAATTTCGTTATGCTACCAACCTACCAACTTATGTTGAGAAAATGTAACTTTTTAGTTTATTCAACATATATTAATGTACTTTTTTTCTTTCAACTAAATATAAAGTTTCCCCCAGGTAGCTAGGTAGCTAGGTCGTTATTCAGTTTTTTCTGTTTATAAAATGCTACCACGCGTAGTCAGCACGTACATTTCCTTTCATATTTTCTTTTCATGTTTGACTACAAATTAAATTTGTCATTTTATCGGAGAAAATCCTGATAGAATTCTTAAGAAAACCAATCAAAATCTTCATCATGTAATTTTCAACCAATGAAATGGTAAATTAACTTATAATCTGTTGGCAATCCGAAATGACAAGCAAGTCAAAGAAATTTATGACACTTTGAGAAGTAATCCCCAAAAAAATCCCAGAAAAGATCCCCAAAGCCAAGATAAGATCCCAAAATCCCGAAAAAATCCCAAAATCCTGAAAAAAATCCCGAAATCTCGGAAAAAGTCCAAAAATCCCATTAATCTTTGTCAGGAGTTTTGAAGCTGTTTGTCCCTCGGGCAATCCCTAAAGTTAAGCATTGCTCGATTGAGTCACTTACTGGTTGGGGACGCAGAAAAGAGTTTGCTCTCAAAAGATGCGATAATAGGCTTGACTCCTCAAAATGCATGAAAGATGTTGGTTTTAGAAAATCTAAAAAAAACATTTTCAAATTAAGATAAAGTTCATGCCACCCTCTAAATTGCTCCCTTCCTGTTTGCTTATAGTCCCAATTTAAGCAGGAATCCGTAAGCCTTAGATCTACTGCTGTATTGATTGCGAAGGTGAAGGTTTCTTTGCACCTTAACATTTTTTACATTCCATGTTTTTCAGGACAGACTCAATCTTTCACGTTGAGCGTCAAACCAGCCGAGAACTATCCCGTTCGAATATATTACCTCATGGATATGTCGAAATCGATGGAAGATGACTTAAAGAAATTACAAACCCTCGGAACCAAAATAGGTATAATGTTTATAATGTGGTTAATGCTTCAAACTCTTCAACACTGAATACCGTTCATACTCTCAACACGGAATACCGTTCATACTCTCAACACGGAATACCGTTCATACTCTCAACACGGAATACAGTTCATACTCTCAACACGGAATACCGTTCATACTCTCAACACTGAATACAGTTCATACTCTCAACACGGAATACCGTTCATACTCTCAACACTGAATACCGTTTATACTCTCAACACGGAATACCGTTCGGTATACAGTCGTGCCAACAACTTCAATATATTAGGTTAGCGGTTCCAACTGCTCTGATATATTGGAAGCTAAATAACATCAATTGAGATCTGACTCTCAGATCGTTGACTGTGACTCCTTCGGGTCAACTCATGCCATGTGAAGGAAATTGGGTAGTTAGTTGCTACCTGAAGAAACCTAAATGGAGCTATAGTCCTCATATTAGCTACATTACTCCATTCAAATTTTGCATGCCTTTAATTTTCGTCCCTTTAATTTCCGTCCCCCTTTGCACCTTCAGTTCGTTTTCTTTAATTTTCGCGCTCTTTGGCGAAAATTAAAGGCAGGCGAAATTTGACGATCTACTACTATTTCCCATTTATTTTGAAATGCAAATAACTCGGCAGCACATAACTTTGGGCTCCTTTCTTGAAAAAATAGCTTCCGATACAAAATTGGAGGGTTACACTTTTTTTCGGACAAACCAAAAGCCATAACATTGACATTGACAACATTTTATACATGTCCAAGTCTGTAAAATCGATACCTGTTTTGAATTTTCTGCACTTAAATTCGCACCCTTTAAATTTCACTACTCTCTTTGAAGGTACTTATTCGCTTCTTTTGATTTTTACTAACCAATTTGAAAAACGCGTCATAGTAAATGTCATACTGATATAATAGAAACATACGTAAATGCCAGGTCACGCATGGCCAGCTTAATTAAGCTGGCCATGGGTCACGTGGTATTAAAGGTGCTCAAAATGTTCACTTCAAGATATGACGATCTCTTTATCATAATCCAACGGCGTTTCCTTACCATATGGTATAATAATAATGTTCTGTTTTGATTCTAGCGAATGAGATCAAAAACATCACAAAAGATTACAAACTTGCGTTTGGGACGTTCGTTGACAAGACAGTGGCTCCCTTCATACAACCGGGACAACTGTAAGTAGACCAAAGATCCAGGACGATCGGGCGATCGGACGATCATTGATCGGAAGAAAAATTGATAGTGATCGGACAACATTTGATCCCACCGATCATTTAAGGTAAAAATCGCACTGGGTACGAGATTGTCATACCCCTCGACATTAGTTTTTGTCTATATTACATCGTTAGTTCCAAAAGAAGTAAATCATATCGTTCTTACGAAGGTCAAGATCGGGTAGTCAAAATGTTAAAAAATTTAAAGGACAATAAAAAAACTGCATTCTGTCGATCAACTTGATCGGACAAAATTCATTTTGATCGGTCAAAAACTGCCGATCAGCATGATCGGTCTGTTTCAAATTCCCATGATCGTTTTTCATCTGTTTTTCGAGAAATGAAAGAAGAAGCTATGAGAAAAAAAGTCAGAGAAAAAAAATCGAAAAAATGAGAAGGGAGATGGTGAAAAATGAAGAAGGAAATCAGCAACTATGAGAAAATAAGGGTCTGATATAGTTTAAATCGATATCAATTTTTCTTGCGTCTATTGACTATATTTATTAACTAGAGAGATCAATATTTCAGGATATATGCCTCTTTTTGTAACACCCCCTACTTTTACCCCTTATTTTTGCCCTGTTTTTGTGGCATTTCGCGGCGTTTTTTGTGACTGATGATTAACAATTTACATGATTAGAAGGTAAAATTGTTAATAATGTCAAACAAGGACTGTTTTAGGTAAGCACAGAAAGTACCTATTTACTCTGCTAAAAATGACCAAAAATGCTATAAAAAAATGCTAAGAATTTGAAATTTAGCTTATTTTTGCCCTGTCTTTCTGTTTGTAGCAAAAGAAGCATATTCATGCTTCCGAGCAGAATATTTACCCTTATAGTTACCCTTATAGTATCGTTATAATTAGCTCTGCAATGTGTTATCAGAACAACACATTATTACATCATAATAATTATTTGATAGCGACCATGCATGTTTTAGATATTTTTTGAAATTTATGTATGAGTCCAAACAAATATAGCTTTGTTCCCGGCACACCGGGTGACAAAAAAAAATCTCACCCGGGTGGCCGCAAAAAAATCTTAAATTATGTCATTTGTCGCTATTTTTTTATCGATTTTCTTGATAGGAAATTACATAATTACGACATTTTAGAAGAGAAAGAGGAAAAAATATTTTTGTTTGCGGCCGGTGATATCAAAAATAATTTTGACCCGGACGGTGCGCAGGAAACAAAGCTACATTGTTTTTTTGGCCTGACGTATATACGTTAAATGATTTTTTTACCTAAACTATACCAAAAAATATGAATTTTATACATTAAAGGAACTTCAGGTGAAACCTTGATAATGGTCTATTTTATTCCCTCCCTGCTTGTGCGGTCTTCACCGGGCACATGGACAGAGGCGTAAAAAAGTCTAACGATTTCATTTTATCTTAGAGATACTCCATGTGAAGGATGTATGCCAACATTTGGTTACAAGCACGTGTTTGATTTTAATCCTGATGCGAAACTGTTCGAGGTAAATGTTTTCTTGAATCTACTTTCTATTTCTTGGGGGGGGAGCTGGCCGTTTGTCTTTTTCTCGATCCGATCCGCCTCTGGTAGTTAACCTCGGGTTTCCTAGGTAAAACACTACAATGATAGTGTGCAGTTTTAGCGGCATTTTTGGCTCAAACTAACATGGATAACCCTGTCCCAGTGCCTTTTTCTGTTAAATAGGGCTTACTGGAAACTGTTACTGACAAACATTTAATAAGCCAACATAGTGCATTCAAAAAAGAAATAACATCCAACATTATAAAGAAAGAAAATATTAGAGATTACGCCTTATCCTTTTCTGACTTTTAGTCTTATTTAGTTTAAGATCTCAAGGTTTTAGGTCCATTGGACCCCCCTGTCGGAAGGTAGAGGAATTTCGTCGGGGGTAGGTACGAATTTTCCTATATTTTCAATACATTTTAACCAAAAAAACACACTTGTTATCTTTTGTTTGGATAGTGATATGAGGCTATTCTTTTCAAGATATGTCTATGGTGTTATGAGAATCATCTCCACCAGTTTTTTTGAAATTCGGAGCTAGTGGTGTAAGTTTTTGACACTCAAAAAAGACCAGTCCTAATAGGATTAAAAATCAATCCCACCTCTTTTAGGGTTCCAACCCCTTTATTCAGTCAGATTCTTATCCCACGCCTGTTAGTGATTTTCAGGAGGTTCCATTTCACCCTATAAGAAAGGAGTGGGATCACACTATGAACGTGCTTGTCTTAACATTATCCTTTTAATTCCATTGTGATTATAGTTCAAGGATATTTCTTTTTGTTCTAGAATGCAGTTGGTGACCAGAAGATATCTGGGAATTTAGACACGGCAGAAGGAGGGTTCGATGCGTTGATGCAAGTAGCTGCTTGCGGAAATGTAGGTCTTTTGTTGTAAAATGCATAGTGACGTCATCATCCGTCAATGTTGTCAAATGGAAAACACCTTAAATACCAATTTTTTTTCATATCAATATTCCGGCTATAAACCACTTTCTTTTTTCTTTCTTAATCTAATGGGTATTTAAAACCGAAAAAACATGAGTATTAATTGACATTTTGATGAATTGTGACATAATTTCTTTCCATATGGCTTGTGGAATGTTGGCCTTTTGTTTTAAAGTGCATAATGTCATAATCTAGGAAAAAAGTAATCCCAATAAAATTCATTATTACTCTTAATATTTAAGAAATAAATAACGACGTTAAATTTAACGTCGTTATTTATTTCTTAAATATTAAGAGTAATAATGAATTTTATTGGGATTACTTTTTTCCTATTATTATATTAATTTATCAGACGGCAATGGTTAATGTCATCATCGCCTTCTCAATAGCCCATATCATTTATGAAAGTGTGTAATAACTTTATACTATTTTTTTCCTGGGTCCTTGACTGTTTCTCCTCATTTCTTTGATATGTATTAAAGGATTGTCTACAACTGATAGGCAAATTCATCATTTCATTGGTTAAAAATTACATCATAAAGATTTCGATTGGTTTACTTATGAATCTTAACATAAGTTTTACCTTTAACAAACCATCGAAATGGTGATATTTTTAAATTAAACAATAAGATTCTTGATGATGTAATATTCAACCAATAAAATGGCAAATTTAAATTGAAGACAATCCCTAATGTTTCAAGGTCAAACTACAACATTTTCAATTTCCATATTTTGTTCTAGAAAATTGGTTGGGATCCAATTGGACAGTCAAGACGAATTGTTATTTTTGTCACAGACGCTTCGCCTCATATTGCTGGTGATGGAAAGGTAGTTTTTCTTTTGTGTCAACTTATTCTCGCCGGTTTCGACCAATCACCGGTCGTCATTTTGCTTATTGATGCGGTTAAATTGTGGATATCGAGTCAATATTTGTAATGAGACGTGTGTACTCATCTACGTCGACCTTACCACCACATGTTCTGGGTGCGATAGAAAGAGATATCCCAAATAAAATTAAAATACTCTCACGAACAGTGATTATTCTGTCCGGAAGCCTCCCCCGATAAATAAGCTTTTTTTGCCAAAAACAGAAAAGCAGGGCATAAATAAGCTTTCATTCGCAAATTTTAGCATTTTTCTAGCATTTTTGGTCATTTTAAGCAGAGTAAACAAAACATTTGTGCGATTTACACTTTTATTTTACCTAAAACATTATTATCAATTTTACCTTAAATCATGCATATATTGACGCAGTCACAAAAAACGCTACAAAACACCACAAAAGTGGCTGGAGCCTAAATAAGCAATTTCGGCCAAATTATTCACCGTACTCTGACGAAAAGTTGTTTATTTGCATTTATGGTCATAAATTATCGATCGTTCATGGGTTGGTTTTCCACAAAAAGTCGCGAGCACTGATGTCGCTAAAAGTCGCGCGAATTTGCTGGCGACATTTTGTACTTGCGACTTTTTGTGTACCTAATGTCTCACGCTGTTATCTTGTATAACGGTCTCGGAGCCAACTTTGATTTATTCTCTATAATTCTTCTCTTCTCCCTTTCAGATTGGGGGTATCACAACACCAAATGATGGAGCATGTCACCTCACGAGCAACAAGTATTCCAAATCCAATAACTTGGTAAGAAACGCGATTTTTTATTTCTTTATGAAATTATCCTAGATAGAATATGACAAAAATTTAAGAATAAAAAATAAAGTCCCTTCTATACCCCCCCCCCTGAAGCTAACCCCTCAGATTTGGACGGATTTTAGTAATTTTATCAAGAAATGATCCGCTGGGTTTACTTCCTACGGAATGTTTTTTAGATAATTACCTATTGAAAATGTTTTGAATTTATTTTTGAAATTTTTTGAAGATTTAGGCCACTTATTTTGCCCATGTTATTCAATCAATTCCATACTTACATTCTCTCCGGAGGAAAAAAAAAGAAAGCCTTTAAAGGAAAGCATTTTTACAGATTTTGTAGCCGACATCCATATAGAGCTAGGAAAGGAACGTGTTGTTAGCAGGAGTGTATATTATGTAAACCTTCCGAGTAGCGAACTTTTTGAAGGGTTAACATTCCGAGAAGAACAAATCATAAAAATCATGGTTTATATTTTTTTTTGGTTTGGTTTGGGTGAAATCTTCCAAGAGAAAGCTCGAGCTTCCGAGTAGCGGCGCTACTAATTTGTACATAATTTACGTTTAGGACTACCCGTCGATATCACAGCTCCGAATGGTGATGAAACAGAACAAGATCGTCCCCATCCTTGCTGTAACAAGTGATGTGAAACCTATCTATGAGGTACGTGTGTCCATAAAAAAAAGTGACCCCTCTAAGACAAATTGTTTTATAAGAGTTTAGATGCAAAGTTTTAACTTTATAATAGCAATTATCTATACTAATTGTTGTAAATTATTTTGGATTAAACGATTTATAACAATTTGTCCTAGAGGGGTCACTTCTTTTGTGGACACACTGTATAGTCGTCTTTTAAGCGAAACATGCATGGCCGGATGAACTTTTCTGGCATTGCAGCCTTGGCACCGGTACACCCGGCGCAGCAACCCTCGCATTCCACAACTCGGTATTATTTCTTTAGAATTTCCGAGAGGTAAGTCACTCCCCGAAATGGCGAATAAGATTTTTTTTCAACCAATAGGATTCCTCTGAGATTTCCAAAAGAACGACAGGATTCTGAAAAAAGGTGTACGAGATTTCTATAGAGTGATCTACCCCTCGAGAATTTCTATTCATTTAGTTCGAAATTATGGAATAGTTTGGAATTTAGGTGTTTTTCTCTTCACTTTGTGAAAAATAGGTCATTATTAGACAAAATTTCTAGAAAAGTCTGAAAAATATGCATTTTAAGTTCCTTCTGTCTGAACCCTGTAATGAGCACGCTAGGCAGGGTTCGGCCAATTTTATGTAATTGGCTTTCTCGTCTATACGACGTATAACAGGAAGGGCTCTAAATTATTTAATGAAGCTTAGTGCTTCAGGTAGCTATGTTTGTGCCGCCAAGCAGTAAAAAAATTATGTGGGCGCATAGTCTAGTGGTTAATACGTTACGTTATCACCGCTATGACCGAGGTTCGAGTCCTCGTCGAGGCAAATGATTTATAAATGATTAAAATTAAGTAGGATTAGCCACTAGACTATGTAGCTG
>JAUKPT010004711.1:0-10918 GCA_032273505.1 Nanomia bijuga
CCTATATGTTTGATACTTTTCAAGTTATTCGAGATCGACGCTTTCATACATGGCCATATACTCTACTGGCCATGGTTGAGGTTATAGATTGAGGTAAAATTGAAGTAAATGTCAAGGTTGAGGTTAAAAGATGTGGTCAGTTTGAGGCTGAATTGAAGGAAAGGTATATGCGTGGGTTGGAGAAAGAGATGTAGAGGCTTGGTGGATCATTTATACAAAATGCGAGGAGATATTTATGTATACTTCATTCTGCAAAAGACGAAAAACTAGTGAGCAGAAATGAATATACATGAAAGGTGAGCATTTTGTATGAAATGGTGGCAGATATGTTTGAAGCTGTGTCGTCGTAGAGGTGTAGTTTAAAGCTAGATGGAGCGGAAAGGTCGAGGTTAGAAGGTGAGGAAAGGCTGCATTCAAAGGTGAGGTTGAAGTTAAAGGATGTGGTCAAATTGAGGCTGAGACGAAAGAAAGGGCGAGATTAGAGGGTGAGGCAAGTTTGAGGTGGAGGTGGAGGAGAGGGGTTGCGGACATATTAAAGGTAGAAAGGTAGAATCAAAGTTGAGGGACAGGAATGGCTAAGGTAAACGTCTGAGTTAAGGAAAGACCTGTAGGGATAAGTGGATCTTTCATACTAAATGCGAGGAGATATTCTTGTATTTATGTATACTTAATTCTGCAAAAGACGAAGTACCGGTTAGCAGAAATGATTATATACATGCAAGTTTAGAATTTGTATCGGAGATGATCGAGGCCGTGTAGTAGTTGAGATAAAGGCAAGGTTGTAGGATATGATGAATAGGTTAGAGAGAAGGTGTGTATCTTTCATATAACAGGTATAAACTGGAGTTAATGAATGGATAAATAACGGCTAAATGGAAAATGGATAACTAAAAGTTTCATTAAAGAAAGTTCTTTTAAGTTAAGAAAAGGAAGAATTTTCAGGAATTAGCAAGAAGTGTTGGGTAAGTCTAGGAAGATTCTTTGGTACAGCAATTTTCGTGATATGAAGTTGAATTGATAAGCGTTGTAACAGTATTCATAAGGTATGCAAAGAAATTCAGCTAGCATGCATCAAGCATGCCTACAAAGAATACATGTATTCTTCTACTCAGTAATGATAAAGTTTTATGTTGAAGTTAGGTTCAAACTTGGCACCTATCATCCACACTTTTTATACGTGGCTATGAAATGTTATAATGGATTTTTGCTGTATGCCAAATAATTAAAAACTGACAATAATGAATATTCATTCATTATCACTTTAAAACAAAGGTAGAAGAAAGAAATTGTGGTCTTTATGACCGAGTTCGAAGTAAACCGTGAAATGATGATGAGACAGTGAAGAAAAGTGATCTCAAACTTAGAATGTGAAATAAATAAAAGAAGAATGATTAGACCAAACTAATCAAAATAAAACAAGATTGGTTTTAGAAAAGAAAAGGATCCAAAAACAGTTGCACACACCATTTTTTTAAATAATGATTACATAGAAACAATAAAGTTAACATTTGTCAAAAATTTGACCAAAATTAAGTATCCAGAGTGGTCATAATTTTTTGAAATAAATATCTAACTAATTGAACTCATGTGCCCCAAAATTGCCTGCAGGCCAACCGCTTGCCAACTATTGATCTTGTATACTGCTGCATATTATGAGAGAACAGAAAAAAATAATCTTATTACAAGATGTTACACAGAAGTTTTTTAACTCTCCTAAAACTAAAAAAGATCAATGAATATATATTTGTGTAGGTCAGACGATAAGTTACATCGGAGCGAGAAATTTACTAAAAACCGTACAAAGAACTATCAAGAAATAATGAATAGAAGGGTTGATCATAAACTCTTCGTAAAGTAAAAGACATCCGATCCAGGATTTTAAAACACCTCAAAAGAAACATCAAGTAAGAAAATATATGATAAAAAGGGTAGTTCATATCCTCGGTTGTTTATAAACTATTTAACCAATTGTAGTGAACTACGAGACTGTTAAAGAGAGGTGGCATCCGAATTATTTATAACAACTCGCTGTTACACCATCAGGAAATATCTGTAAATCTTAAAACATTTACCTATCAACATATGTCAAAGGAGTTTCTTTCGTTTTTTCTTCTTCTTCTATAATAGCAACTTCAGTCAAAGAATTCCTCGAATGTACTCATGCAATTATGTTCTTAATAAAAACATTTGCTATACTGAAAATATAATTATAAGTTTAGTAAACTATGGGCTAATAAGGGTACAGGGAAAATGGAGGGGATATGCGATTAGTATAGTTTGGAATTTAATATGGACTATACTCATTGGTAAATGATCTCAATTATGAAATATTCTTTTCATGGTTTCTGGGCAAAGTCAATCAATTAATAAATAACAATACGTGACGTTTGCGCATGTCATGTCCAGAGTCTTAGAAAAGTGTGATCCTGTGATTCGGGATCACCAGGAACCTCGGCTCATTACCGATATTTCCAAGTTTTGAGAAACCTTTTGCACACACATATCAATTTCTGTCGTCAAACCGAATGATCAATCAGCATAAGGCCTCCATTTTTGAGAAACATTTTGAATTATTTGGAAATTAGGATCAGGAAGCTTTTTTCACCTTTCTCAGACTCTTTCCTGTAGATACATCTAAATCTAGATGAATCCAAACCACCAGAATATGTTTTCACACTGCAAAACCTTAACTGGACATTTTTCCAATTGCCAGATCACGTATAACGAAATGATAAAAAATCTTGACTATAATGTCAGAAATTGAATGTATAAATCAATAAATCAATTACATTGGATGGAATAAGATTTTTCAAGACATATTATTTATTCTATTGGAAACCTATAATTCATCAATAGATTTTCATATCACGTTTCTCTACTTGGACTTTCAATTAATATCTTAGTACGAATTCATAAAAGAAAAAGAGATATAGGTTATGGGAAAGTTTGATATCTGTTTGATCAGTAAATCGTTCCTCTTTTTATGAAAACTAAACGACATTTTTTCACCACAAGTTGAAAAAAAATTATTTGTTTAATGGCACTGCCTATGTCACAATTTGGAAATTTTTTTATTTGATTTCGACGAAGCTGTTTCATAATTCCAGTTCCTAGGGAAGGCTCTATCACATGGTCCATAAGCGTAAGGTAAGAACAAAACTAGAAGGGGTGCTCAAAATTTGCAAAATATATTAGGGTCTGTGCTGAGGAAAATACTAAATAATTTTGATTTGATAAATATTTCCAAGAATGCCGACCTCTATGGTTGGGCGATGAAGAAAGTTTTCGTTTCTAGATCCTCCAATACCTTCATTTTAGCCATTTTGAGTAATTATTTCTGTCCGAAAAAAGTTGATTTTACCCAAAATTTTAAGAAACTTTAACCAACTGGAGGGGCTGTGGCCCTCTGCTTCCTGCCTCCTATGTCTATGATATAATCTCTTTCGCTTTCATGTCATTCTAAATAATGTTGTTTTTTATTAATTATGATTTGGAAAAAACGATGATTGATTTCAAAACCACATCCAGCTATAGTATAAATGATATATTAACATTGTTCCTTATTTTACTTTTCTGGTCTTGATATAAAACCACTAAAATATAAATATTTTTTAATTTTTGAGTTTTTAAAGAAGTTTCTTTATACAATCAAGCTGGTATTTGGAACTAAGAATTAGCAGTGAATAGGAGGAGGGAACAACCGGTTAAAGTAGAACTGTGTGTGATCAAACTTCGAATCCCAAAAGAAGCAATTTCAATTTTTTCATCAATAGTTCCACCGTTTTTAGATATAGAAACAATTGTGGTTCAAGCTCGATTAATACAGACAGATTTTTCAAAAAAGGACAGGGCATTTGAATCCAATATTGATGTCATAATTTTTGTTAGATGACGCCATCTAACATCGAGTTCAAAGCAAGAAAGTAGCAGAGGTTTGTCGAATACAGCATTTGATTGATAAAGATAATCTTATCTTCTCATGACTCAGCTGATATTTTGAACAAATTCAGCAGAGAGGAGGTAGAACTTGATGAACTGAGTCCCAATTCTAATCGAGACAGTTAGATGTTGGGTTAATAGTAGTTTGAACTGCTTTGTAATATAAAATGGTAAATTACGTTTGGTCGTATGGACGTTAAAAACAAAACTAGAAAAAGTTGCACAAAACTGCAAGAAAAAAAAATTGCAAACAATTTACTAAATTTCACAAAACTGCATAAAAGTACACAAAATCCCAGAGAACTGCACAAAATTACACAAAACTCCATAGAACCGCACAAAATTACACAAAACCCCAAAGAAGTGCACAAAATTACACAAAAACTCCACAGAGCTGCACAAAATTAAACAAAACTCCACAGAACTGCACAAAATCACACAAAACTCGCCAGAAATGCACAAAATTACACACAACTCCACAGAACTGCACAAAATGACACAAAACTTCACAAAACAGCACAAAATTACACAAAACTCCACAGAACTGCGCAAAATTAAACAAAACTCCACAGAACCGTACAAAATTACAGAAACCCCCACAGAACTGCACAGAATTACACCAAACTCCACAGAACTGCACAAAATTAAACAAAACTCCGCAGAACTGCACAAAATTACATTTGACAGAATCGGACGGTAAAGGACCAACGCTTAGTGGTATGTCATCTTTCAACACACTTCCATTCATGTAAGTTAAGTACCGTCGTCGTGAGATAGTTACTGGACGAGAGACGCGGATGGTAGAGTCGAGTGTCATTACAAATGATACAATAAAATGCACTCTTAGCGAGAGCACATTAACAATCGTTAGGCAATGCCTACGGGTCGACCCATGCCATGTGAAGAAAATTGGGTATTCAGTTCGTAGCTGACGAAACACAAGGTGGGACTTAAGCCATTGCCTCGATAAGCACGTAAAAAGCATGTGCATGGCTGTTCAATCACAAGTGAACACCATTAAGGATTCTGATTTGTCCACTTCAGGCAATAGTAAGCTGGTATATAATTCATCAAGGTTTTACATTTCAGTAAAATGTTAACAGTTATAACACGGCTAGCTCAGTCAAAAATGACGGCCAACGCAAAATTCTATTGTGTCCCCTTCAGGAGCTTTTATATAATTTATCAAAAGCATTTTATACCGGGTATACGTTGACTACTGCAATCAAACTTTGATGTAAAATCCATCTCACGAAAAGTTTGGGCATGGGCATGTTTTCTATCACTCTTACCCGAAGCACCGCCTCATGGAACTCTCCGTGCTGTAAGAAGAAGAAAGAAAAGAAGAAGTGTTGAATTATTTACATGGAAGGACACAATGTGTTGTTAGAATAAAATAGGAAAAGGAGATGAAAGAGAAGGAATCTTGAAATTCCTCTCATATTTTCCTCTGTATTTTTTCTCATAATAACTCTTTTTTATTCATGACAATCTATGATCATATGGTATTATGCCAATGGTAATACATGGTATAGTTTCAATGCCATAGTAGTCATAAAGTCGTAATTGTGGCTATACATAAAACGATTCAATGGTTTTAAAGGCACGTCCATCTTTATAACAATAATTCTCTTTGTCAATCATGCTTAAATTTTCATGCGATCACTTTCGGCACACATTCTTCATTATTGTTGGTTAGATAATATATACTGCAAAGAATTCCCTTTCAGTCGTTCGAAAATTGAAAGGTACTAAAATGCCAACCTTGACACTTTATTTCATTAAAAAGCAACCGAACAAGAGAAAATCATAGAAACTCTTGGTATCTTGACACTATCTAAGCATCTGTTTTATTAATCTTAACTGAAACATTTAGCTGGATTTTATTTCTTTTGTTTTTGAACTAGGCTTTTGGCTTATCAAAAACAATATCATATAGAAATCAATCAATTTAATTTCTAGTCTAAGTTCATAAAGGTCAATCCACCAATTAGGTCAATTCGTTTTTCTGTCTTCTTATATAATGATAGAGCTAACCTAACCCTACGAATTCTTCAGTGATGCGTTTAAGGTTTTTGATATAACAATTAAAAGATGCACAAAAAGTATTGTAAAAAGAACTGAACAATAATCATTACCTTTCTTGAGAAGGATCAGCTCTTACATGCATATAATGTTGTATATACTTTTTTAATATTCATCTAAAAAGAAAATGCACACCATAAAAATAATAATCGAATTTATAGGTCTACTAGGCCTGTAACTTCATCGACTGGGCATAAGGTGCAAAGGAGCCTATTTCATTATTACAGGTGAGGCAAACAGCTTAAATTTTGACCAATTTGACCTTTCCTAAAGCCTTGTAGAAGAAATAAATAATAATGACTAATTTCCACATAAATATATTAAAAATATATACATTAGACCATTCAAAAAAAAAAAAATCAAATCCGTTTCGGCTCTAGCTTTCGATTTTATTGTATACGATATTCCCATTTGATATAATGATGTTTAAAACTTTGCCATAAATGTGAAAATGCAACCAATATTTAGTTAGGTATTGTACAAATATCACAGCTATTCTATTTTGTTGAGCAACCTAGGAATATCCCAAAAGAAACCGTGATTTTGAGCAAAAAACAATGAAATTGTAATTTTGGCCAACAACGCTGAAAAATTTAGAAAATAGGGAATATAAAGAGATTTATATTGGCTAAGAAAAATGGCATGGAGAAGACATAAGAATTTTTGTCCAAAATATTTACCGGTTACTTATGGACAGCAACAATCACAAACCTACATCTATTCCCATCAATATTATTCTTATATCAACCTTTTTATCAGAATATCAAAATTATGCAGTCAAGTTTTAGATAAGAAACATGTAGTATGTTCGATTCCTTTAATAACAGAAAGTGGTGAAGATCAAGAAAAAAGTAAAAAGTCTTTTACCTCATGAAACCGAGAAGCTTATGAATGTTTCATCTTTTTAAAAGTTACTACTAATATTGTAGATAAATAAAGTAAATTATTGACACCCCTGAAAAGCTTGTATATAACATGAAAGAGAAATATTTAGTCCTGAATGAGAGAGCGCGAATATACTAACATTATGCTGAACTCTGCAAGATAACATATTCAACTGCGATTAGCGAGGAAAAATAATTATCGTGTGGCAAGGCAACCCGTGACCCATGTTGACTCATGTTAGGGAAATTTGGCAGTCAGTTAGTACCTGACGGAACACTAGTCATGGTCCTGATTAGAATCTTCCATCATCAGGGAGATTCTTGCCTTACCTTGTTATTTTTGTTACTTTTGTCATGCATAAAAATAAAGCACTATCAAATTCAAATCAATACCACTTACTTCGAAAAATGTTCAAATCGATTTTATGACCAGTAATCCATATGTATCGAATACTATATTTATAACTAAAATACTAATTTATGAATCAAAAAAACTAAAATGAAAATGAGTGTTACATCTGTCCTAGAAATATTGAATCTTATAGATGATGCGATAAGTTTCGGAAAAGATGTTTTTTAAAAACGATTTCTCACGTTGGCTTTTAAACCTTTTAAACAATCTCTCATCAATTTCTCATCATCTAACATCAATCAAAAAATCATATATTAAAGAAAAACATTGAAGCAAAATATCTTTAAAGATCATCTCTTATAAAAATAATTCTGATTTGCTATTCCCCCTTTTGCTTTATAATAGCTTTTTGTGTGACAAAGATACAATGTTAGTTTTAGTTACAACCCACCTTTTTCGAAAAGTTGATCTCAAGTGAGCAAGTTGTAGGCAGATTTGTCCAAGCAGGCAAAACGATATAATAGATATAATGATAAAAATGAGCAGAATATCTAATTGTAAAAAAAAAATAAGACATTAAATTTTGCGAAGTATTCTTTTTGTGTGTATCCCGATTATGTGTTTTAATATGTCAGCTCAAAATTAAGCAGTATATTAGCAAAGAAACGAGTGAGGGTAAGTATTTTGGAAAAAGCCTCACTGTTAGCTAAAATTTGGACTCAGTAAAAGGTTGAAACAAAAATTCAAATTTCTTTTACATCAAATCAGTGACCCATCAGGTTCATTAGATATCTAATCTATATTTCCATGTACGTAAAGTGAGCTTTTAGGCCATCTTTTGATAAAGCGTATTTAGTTTAGAGTTGTAAGAATGGTGAATCCAAGTTGTATGAAATTTTTAAACAATGTTTAAAAAAATGATAAACGTTTTAAACGAATAAGAAAATTAAAATGATGAAGACTTACCGATCCAATATAGCAATGTTACAATGTTAACGAGACCTTAATTAATAATTAAACTAATTGGTAAACTAATTAGTAAACTAATTATAAAGCTCTTATAAAGGTTAGGATTAACGAGGTGCGTCGAAAATGTTTTTGTTCTTCAAATAAGGAAAGGCATACATTTAGAACGAGGTAAAAAAAAAGTACAAGAAGACATAACCCACTGCGATGACACTATACTAAGTAATACTCAGCGGGGGAAGTTATTTAGATCATATCAATAATCCCATTCTATGGTATTATGCACCTTATTCGTAATTGTAATCCAACATAAATCCACAAAAATCCCAAAGAAATCCCAAAAATCATACGCTTTTTATCAAATAATAATTATTCTGTGCTGATACTATAATCCTAATTGCAATTATAGTCGACATAAATTCGACTATAATAAAGTTAATAAAGCTGTTCTAAACACTTTGACGATCATCTATAAGTATAAAAGTAAAAGTCAAAAATCAGAAGTTACCAAAACCTAAAAATATCTGTTTATCGTGTCTCATTCATTCCATTGCTCCCCATGCGTTCACACTTGGGAGATGTTTACATCACAGTTACGTCACTATTCAAAATGGTAAACAGAGCTGTGCAAAAAATTTGTAGAAGAATGCCAGGACAGTTCGCAATTCTATATCTTCACATCTTCACCTCTTGTAATGTGACAGCGTTGTATCATTAGCATCTATTTACAATTCGTTGTTTTTTTTTTTTTTTTTTCATCATATTTCGTATCCTACATATATTTATTCTTTTTATCTATTTCTTTTCTCTTGATTTTTTTCACTCATATATAATTCAAGCTCTGGTTTTATATCTTTCCAATGATATTTATAGTTTTTTTACAATGACTTCTTTTCGAAGGCGATGTTATAACATACACTGCAGATGTCTTCAATCAGTTTTGTTGACACAGCTAAGAAGTGTAAACACAGATCAATGTCCTATTGTTTTTTTCTAATAAAAATCATTATTTTCCTTTTTATTCTCTTATGAAGAAATGACAATATATACATAAACTAGTCGTTTTTTTAAAGATTCACTCGATGAAGCTAAAGTAGTTATATCCATTTATTGTTAGCCATACTGTAGAGATTCACTGGATTCATCAAGATTTTCATTTTTGTTGCTAAAATCACCTGTTTTTTATTTGATAAAAAAGGACAATGTATAGATATATAAATGGGCTTCTAATACATTTTGCTGCTTACTTTTTTCATTAGAGAATTCGGCGCAACTTTTGTTGTTTACTACCAGCCGATCTAATTTTTTTTTTTTTGCTAAAATAACATGTTATTTTTATTCACTAAAAACGTTTATTTTTCTTATTATTTTCTCATGTAAAAAAATGACCATATATATAGATAAATATATCCATCATGGGCCAGTAAAACATGAGCCAACCTTTTCATAGAAAATTTGGTATAGCTTTTCTTCGATATCTTTTTGTTAAATTATCTTTTGTCTTTATGTTGACATTAAAATATTTCACATCTTCATTTTCTTATGTAAAAAATGACAAAATACATGGATCAGTAGAACTTTTAAGGTAAAAGTTAAAATTATTTTTTTCCCAGAAGACTTGTTACACTTGAAGAAAAAATCTTCCATTACCTGTTATTAAAATAAATCAAAACAATATATTTTGGCAAGCCATGGATGGGCTATAGTATTTATGTCTTAAATTAATCATAACATAAATAGCTGAGACAGTTGAATAATATTTAAAAAAAAAACTAAACTTTGATTTGGTAACTGTATAACAAATTGATACAAGAAGAGTTTTCTATCAAAATAATCGAATAATTGTTGACAAAAATGGATTTGTTAGAACACCGATGTCTCAAATTGGCTTGTATTAGCTGAGATAATTGAATAAATCCAAAATTTTATTTTATTATTACTTTTTATGTAAAAAACATGTAAAATAATTCAACAAAACAGTAATTCTGTGGAAATCATCATCTGTGATAGGTTTTAGTAAGGTATATATGAATAAGAGATGATCAAGTACACCACATTACTCAGGGGTTTATAAAAGGAATACAAAGCACAAAACACACCGCAATTATCGAATTATCTCACCACATAAGAATGCTGATGCAATGCAAAAAAATATATTGCTTTGCAATCAAAATGAAGCTATTTCGCAGAAAATATTAGATTTACAATTCTAATCTTAGTATTTGAAATATTTGTTTTTTTATAGCCGTGAAATAAGAAATCAATTTTGGTTCCAACTTTTGGATTTTTGTTTTACAATACTTTTGGCTTTTAGTCCAGCTTTTATTAATTTGGTTCCCTACATATGTTTTTAATTTAGATTACAAATAATCTCTTTTTCAAAGTGAGAAAATATATACAAAGATGAAGTACGATTACGACTTTTCACAATTTGAACACCTTCTTAAGCTAATCTAATTATAACTACATAATATTTCTCTCATGAAATTGACTTGTTTTGCAATGTTTATCAACTAAAATCGAAAGGTGTTATGTCTTCTCAACCATGATTTTCATATGTAATCGTCACTTGGGTTGTTAGGCCAAAAAGAAAATATATATGTTGTTCCGGTAAACCGACCGACTCAAAGTTTTTATACCATTTCTTGCCGACCCTAAACTTTTTTTTTCATATCACCACTCACAAAATATC
>JAUKPT010004712.1:0-10918 GCA_032273505.1 Nanomia bijuga
AAATCATATCGAAAGGATTTCGGTAAGTTACTGAACTGAAATTTCTTGTATAGTGTCCTGGCCTGTTATTATAGTACACCATGACTTGAATTAATATTTCGAGAAAGATTTAATCGAAATAAAAATAAATTCTGCTCTATATAACATCAGTTAAGTAAGCAAAGAGTAAAAGGAGCAAAAAAGGGTTTCTAACATTAAATAAAGTTGAAACTTTCATTTAATATCATCACGGCCTGTAGATCGATATAACCAAAAAAAGCTTTCTCTTAAGAAAAATGGCAAGAGATATTTAGGGTTTAGTACGATTTTCCGAAAAGAATGTCTAGGTATTGTACAAAAAGTAATTTACACCGTTATCATAAGTGAGGGTCCTGGGATGAGGCCTTTTGTAATATCAGTTAAGAATGTATTTTTTCATTCTCAAAAATGACAATTACGTACTCCGTAGGTGTGTTGAATGTCCAAATATATCTATGAGATACGATTCTTTGTACGGCTGTCGGGAAGAGCAAGACACATAAACAATAAAACACCTTGGTTTGTTTATATAGATCGGACATCCATTCTTTTCTAACAGGTATGTCTATTCAATAGTTTATGATGACAATGTACAACTCACTTTTTGTACAATACGTCTCAGCCGGATAAGTATCAATCCTAGGTTCGTTTTTTTTTAATACCTGTATTTTTGTTTAAGATGAGGGTCCCTTTGCGTATCTATCTCTATCAAGAAGGGGTCATCCTATCAAGGCATATTCTTTATCATGCAAAAAATCAAAACATAAGGCACGTCTGAAATTTGTAAAAAATTAGTATTCACACGAAATCATACAGCAAAAGTCCTTTCATTTTTCACCCACTATCATGTGGATTTGAGTGAAAGAGAGTAAGAGTAAGGGGGAGAATACAACACTATGAAAGATGATATAATCAGGTCTCAATTCTCTCAATCGATACATTTGATTTAACGCATGAAATGAAAATCCAATTTATCGTTATCATTTGTAGGTCCAAAATTTCCATGAAAAAATACAGTTATATGAAAGATGATATAATCAGGTCTCTTTTCTCTCAATCGATACATTTGATTTAACGCATGAAATGAAAATTCAACTCATTGTTATTATTTCTATTTTTGTTGTAAAATCCTTTTAAAAAAGATGCGTTTATCTTAATTACACGCTTTTTTATACAAGAATACTCTATAAGAATATTAAGCCCGGAGCTGGCAGTGGGCCCGGAGGGTTACGGCACGCCCTGACTCAGATAAAATTTAGGCCGTGCCCGCCCTAAAAATAGAATGACAAATTGTTTTACATTTTGTATGGGATCAAAGTGTCTACAAAATACTTGCCATCTTTTTTAATTTCTCGTATAAAAAATGTCAAGACGGCATATATTAATCGCACATAATTTTTTAGTAAAAATAACAAACCTAGCTGCGACAGTGACAGTGTATGGAAATTTATTCAATAAATAAATTTACTTCCTCCAAAAAAGTGACTATTCCTAGTGCCCGCCCTGATATTTCGGTCCAGATCCTGGCCTGAAGAATATCCAAGATGAAATTTGTGAAAAAATTAAGAATATGCTAAGAATATCGTCATCTTGAATTTTCCAAGCTAAGCATATTCACACCGTTAAAAGGAAAGAAATGATAATACAAAGCAGACTATTAAATGCACTGATTACTTTTCCATGTGAATACGTTACAACGTTAAAAAGAAAGAAGTGATGAAACAAAGAAGGCTAAAAATTGAATGAACAAAGATTTAGGGGATAAATTCTTCTGATATCCTTCCTCTTATACATGGTATACTTAGAAATGCTAAGAATATGCCAGGATGAATTTGGCCAAAAAGTTAAGAATAAACATCTTGAACCCAAAAAACTCTATTCTTATAAACAAAAGGGCTTTAAATATAAAATTATAAATTATTAAGGTAAAGAAAAGAAATTATTTGAGAAAATATTCTGTTGAAATTTAAAGAGATAATTATTTTTTATGTTCACCGCTCAGAAAGGAAGTGACGTAGATGCAAGTAGGAATAAGACGCAATATAGTGTTTGTTGAATCAAAATGTTCACGCATGTTCAGATAAATAAAAAGCCAATTTATATAATGAGTAGCAGTAGTTTATCTTTATAAAAACCATTCGAATTAAGTCTATTTGCGAGATGTAAAAAAAATCTGTTATCAAAAAACTTTGTCTAATTTGTCCCACTTTTCCGGTATGCTGTCAGTCCATGGTGTTTTTGATGTTTTTTCACACGTTAAAAAGGACTTTGTTGGCTTGTTTAGTTGGGTCTTGGTTAAACTCGAGTATCCATTGATGCGCCCATATTTGAATTAAGTCAAGGTCATTATTCAGTTCATTTGCAGAGACAACCGGGCGCTTTACAATTGAGAAGAGCATAGTATCATCGGCGCAGAATTTTACATTTAAAGATAAGGTCGACTTCAAGATTATTAATGTAGATTAAAAAGAGCAGGGGTCCAAGAACAGAGCCTTGAGAAACACCTAATCTAATAGATACATAGTCAATAAGCGACCCCTCTAGAACAACACGTCGTCGTCTATTATGAAGAGATCCAGCAAGGAACCAATAACCAACATTCTTCTTTAATTTAAACAGTAAGCCCACACATGCCATATCTTTTCAAAGACCTGGAGATATCACAGCGCGTACTTCAATGCAATTTCTATTTTCAAAATATTCGTGGTTCAAATTGTGAAGAAACAGCAATTGATTAGATGACCTCACCTGAAGCCAGATTTTTTAAAATGAGTTGATGTTCATTGAAGAATGCATATAAATGTTCAAAGATCTTTTCACAAAGCAGCAGCAGAGATATCGGGTGATGGTTTTTGATCAGTTGTTTCTCATCCTTTTTGAAAGTAGGGTTCTTTTCAAGCACTGGGGTAGATGGAAATCCTTAGAATGCTTGCAAAAATAATCTTGTTTTCAAATATTTATCCTCTTTTATTACATCATTTTAATAAATATTTTAAACTTTTCTTTTTCAATTATAAATCATTTTGATTTTGTTTATGATGTTTTATTTCCTTTTATTGTATTTTTTAATTTCTAGTTGGTTTTAATTAGTGTTTTTTCATTGTACTAAAATTTTTACCAACTGTAAATAAATAGATAATAATAATAATAATAATAATAATAATAATAATAATAATAATAAAACCCCTAAGTTATGATTGCAGATGAAAAAGAAAAATTGAAAAATATCTTTTTTGACCTTTTCCCTGACTTTTGCTCTAACTTTTTCAACCTATATACCTAATTCCCAGGTTTTGGAAATTTTCGATCCTCAAGGCTCAAAAAACCTGAAAAAAGCCTTCCGATTTTTGTTTGCAAAGTTCTCCATTAACATAAAATAGGAAAACCTTTCCACGTTTTCCCTTACACAAAAAAAAATCCGCCTTTTCCAGGTTTTCCAGGTTTGACAGACTTATGGCAACTATGATAAATGCAACTCTATGTAATCGTATCTCAATACTAGAATTTACACAATGCAAATGTACACACTTTGCAAAAACTTTTTTTCTAAAGGAGCCAATATAAATAATTGTTTTATAGATACATACATGCATCCACAAACGCAAGATACAACACACACAAAATACACCAACAATGTGCAAACATAATAATGTTGGACAAAATTGAAATTGATAAAAAAATATGGTAAGCATTTTATCAGCACTAAATAATTATATAAAACCACCTGATAAATTAAAAATTAGGGGTTGTCGGCAAATCATACGAAAATCGTTTGATTGGTTGAAAATTACATCTTGAAGATTTTGATTGGTTCATTTACGAATTTTTTCTTGAGTTTTAGTTTTGACAAAACATCAAATGGCGACATTTATGAATCAACCAATAATGTCCATGATGATGTTATTTTCAACCAATGAAATGCCAAATTTACCAATAATTTGTAGACAACTGGAAAAACCCTAAAAAAAAACACATATGGTGAAATTCAATCAAGCCATATCAGATCCCTCTCTCGTCGCGATTCTTTGTTGCTGTTGTTTCTGTCGAATTCTGTACTTAGCATAAATTTGAAACAGCAAAGCAGTGAAGACGATGATGACGCCAAATCCTGATTGCGATGATATAGTATGCCCATAGATCATACATGACAACAAAATGCTAACCATTTGTCGAGTAACCATGATCGTGGTAAAAACTAACGGTCCGAATTCAGCGATTGTGAAATATAGAAAAATCTGACCCACTGCTGAAGCCATTGACATGATAATACAATCCTTTCCAAACGCGGGGAACGATTGAATAAATGCAAAGGAATAGAACAGACCACCGCTAATAATTAACGGCATGGCAGTAAGGACCGACGAAAACACATTTATATTAAACATCATTTGCATTGACGAGATTTTATAATCAGAGTATAATTGCGATTGCCAATTTGACGTGAAACTATCGAAGGCCATGTAGCCTAACATGAGTAGTAAACCGGAAACTGTCGTTGCTGCAGAAGCGTGTCTTTCACTCGTTGATGATAACAGAAACAAACTCACGCCAAGTGATATAAGAATAGCAATGAAATACTCGTAATATGCATAGACTTTTTTCGAAACGAATTTTCCCATAATCATCACAGGTATCATTTTGGATGTTTTGACGAGAACTTGCGTTGGAAAACTCACAAATTTCAACGCCTCGTACTGGCACCACGAACTGCATATATTCGAAAGCGAACAAAACGAATACTTATAAAAAGGTCCATTAAAATTATTTCCAGTACAATATATGTAGAATCCTGCTAGCAGTAAGGCGACAACCCGATTCATAAATACCAAAAATTCTGAATTCACAAAACGAGCGCCATTATTTGGGTCTCCATATTGTTTCGTCATTATCTTTTCCTGTAATACACCCCACGTAAGAAACGAACCTTGAATACCTACAACACAAACAATTAACTTGATAGCATTAGCACGTGTCGACGTTCCCGATAAGAAACCAAATATCGGTCTACTTGGTGCACTCTCTTTCTCAGTACCAAATACACAACAAATGACCATGCGATATAACGATCCTTCGCCTTCCCGTTCATAGAAGTTCGATCTACGGACCATTCGTATGAGAAAGTAAGAGGGTATGACGAGGACCATGTATCCCATCAAGTTCCATCCAAAACTGTGTACCCAGTTGTCGTTGGACGTGTGCATGCGATGCGGGATGTGGTGGGAGTGAGTGTGATCATGAATATGCTGAGAACTTGTGGTGAAAGCTGCTAGCGTTGGCGGTAGCGTAGTTGCCATGCTTTTTTAAAGCTGTTATTGTATCTATTGAAAAAATATGTTTAGATGTCATGATAGAGCCGTAAATTTTAAATGAAAAGATAAAAGTGAAAATATGAATCTTCAACAATACAAATAAATTCAAGAAATGGAAGTTACATACTTATCTAAGATAATGGCAAAATAAAAACACTAGTAAGTAATTCCTTTCATACAACAATAGTAAAGAAAAAAGCTAAAAAAGTTGTGAAAAACTTCATTCTTCATGAACTAAGTAGACAATTTGTTTCTTCAATGTTGTTTCTTCAATGTGTGATTTTTAATTAAATAAATAGCTGAACTAGCTAAATCATTCTATTCTGTTTTATTTCCATCTAAGTGCAGTGCTAATAGATTCGAAACTTTTCTATTTCTAACATAATCAATTTCATCAAGAATATCTATTCATAATGATAAGATAATAAGATCCTTTGCCAATTTCATTGATTTTTAATTTATTATATTATGTAAACATGAAAAAGAAGCATATCAAAAATGTTCTAAAACATTTTATTTTTATGTTTTGACCCATTCTCTTTGCAACAGAAATTTAAAAAATGATGAGGTCAAAGCCTAAAACCCAAATGAAGAATTATCGTTTTACATTTGTCAAAAGAAATCAATTAGTGGGTCATGAATTTTGATGATAAATTTTAATTTCGAGAAGTGATGAATAAACATGGATTAGAAATTCAATCAATTCAATTAAATCTCTCAATCAAATCTCCAGAAGATTTTCGAGTTGATAACAAATTGATGATTCAGTAGGCAATCCTTGACAACAATCACCAAGGAAACAAGATAATACCACAGTTCAAAAAGGCGGCAAAAAATAAACAAAATTTGTCAATAATGATGTTAGTACGCTTCAATCATCATTTTCAGAAAGGAATGTCAAAGGTTTAAAGGGAGAAAATTCAGCTTAACTGGCTATACTGGGTCGAGTTTCAGATTTTTTACTTTCATTTTTTTTTCAATCACACTTGATCAAGAGATTTTTAGGCCATAGGGATTAAGGGGATCCTGAGACAATTTCATGTATATTTTGAGTCTTTTTTCATGTTTCCTTCGTTCACTTTGCCTCATTTTTGAACCAGAGAATCGTATTCTAATCTTAAACTTCAAAAATGCCAAAAAAGGTAGGTTGTATCAGACAGTATGTCGCTGATATTCTCTAAAAATGGACAAAAAAGATTGACAAACATCCTAAAAGACATGAAATATACATAAAATATACATGTTCTTAAAACAATATTTTTGATTTTTTTTTCTGTTTTGTGATCTCTATATCAAATGTGATTGAAAAATAAATGGAAGTAAGAAATGAGGACCTTTCCTAAAAAGTGGACGCTAAGCAGCAAAATTGTTAAAGCACTATCAATAGCGAAAACTGTCATTACGTTTTTTAGTACAATCAGTCTATTAGCTGGGTAGGAACTTCAGGTTTTCGTGCAGATCTGGCACCATTTCTTGAAATTCTTTTGGTGATAAGTTATGACATTAATGTTTTTCAGAAAGCAACAGCTTCAAGAATTCTGAAGACCGGAACCGGAACCGGAACCTGAACCGGAACCAGAACCGGAACCAGAACCGGAACCAGAACCGGAGCCGGAACCATCTAACTTGGTTTAGTATTTGAGCAACTTAAAAAAACAGGTTACATCGTCTAGAACTCAATTGGCTGATTTTAAAAATTCATTTGATGTTTTGTTAAAACTAAAAATTTAATTCTTTGCAGACAACCCCTAACCCGCTCTCTAACTTATTCGCACAAGAATACTTTCAAGGGCTGGATTTTAATTCCAAGGATCTCCATGGCATTTCAGGGTAGAAATCTAAAAAATTCAAGAAGTATAAAATAAGGGTAATAATTCTTAAGAGGGACAACAATCTCCCTTTTTTTGAAAAAACTATATCACTCCATCCCTTACATGCCTAACTTGTAGGAAGATTTCTTCTGGGGGTTATAAATACAAAAGGCAAAAGATTTTTTATGTTTGGATCATAGGTGAATGCATCTTTTTTCTAAAAATAAATTACACAACTGTCTTATTTCATGACTGCCTTAAAATAAAAACTAATCTCGCCAGCTGGTTGTATCAGGATTTTAAAAAAAACTTCAAAATATTTTTCATCATAAAACCATGGAGATTATGTCTCCAAATTATGGTAAAATTTAGTCGATTGATTGGTTTAAAATTACATCATCTAGAATCTGATTGGTTCACTAAAAATTTATATCATCGTTTTATTATTTTTTACAAAACATCAAATAATGACATTTTGAAATCAGCCAATTGGATTCAAACAGCAAATTTTACCATAATTTAAGTATCAGATCAGAGGGGTTCTGATGTGATCGGATTAAATTTTACCATAATTATGTCTCCTACTATAGTCAGTTAACATTTCAATGATTTAAATTTTTTGTCAGAATTCTAAATTTGGGATAACTAAATCTTTTGGTACCGGGTGAGTAAAAAAAAGGCTTTGTCAACACATTACACCATGATGTGATAATCGATTTCCAAATAACTTTTTTTCCATTATGTAGCCGAAAGCCTAACTTAAATTTTGGTGTATGATTTTTAAAAATCCATTCATTATTTGCTGAGAGAAGGCCATTTTTGTGAAAAATCAAATCATGAAAATAGTCAAAAAATGGTGAAAAACTGAGTATCAAATTCAATCATCCTTTATTTTTTCTATTATTCGTTTTAAGATAATGTTTTATCACAGCATGCCTTCAAAAGTTATTGTGGGCCTCTTTACTTAATTGTTCTTAAGAGTTAACGGTAAAAATGCTGAAAATTCTTTAAAAATAGTCAGTATTGATTGATTTATCTGACTTTAATGAATAAAGACATTTGAATTGATCTTCGTCGAAAAAACGAATGAATCAATCAAATCCAAGTGCCAAAATCTACTTGGAGATTTTTTTACAAAATTGAGAGGTATCCTGACTGTTGAAGTTGTATTTTTAACTAACAAAACCCGAAGTAATATTATTGAGTGTGGTTTAGCAGAGAAAAACAAAAATAGTGCCATTTCACGAGTAAAACATTTGATACCCAGTTTTTCACCATTTTTTGACAATTTTCATCATGTGATTTTTCACAAAAATAGCCTTATCTCAGCAAATAATAAATCGATTTTTATATATCATATACCAAAATTTAAGTTAGCCTTTCTGCTACATAATGAAAAAGTATATTTAAAAATCAATTATCAGATAAAGGTGTAATATGTTGTCAAAGCCTTTTTTTGACTCGCCCGGTACTAAATTAAAAGGATGTAAATTTGAGTGTAAACTGAAAACTGAACGATAAATTGTTGTTTATGTACTATATCGATATACCTACTTTCACGCCAATTTGGTTCGTAACATAACACTCCCTCCATCCTGCTGATTATTACACCCTTCACCCGTATGTACATAAAATATACTCATTTTTAAGCTTGGTAAACGTTGGGTAAAGTAACTCCCGCAATACCTGGGACTATGGAGGGGATAATGGGAAGGTTTGTGGATATCTTATCCACCTCATACCCGAGTTTTGCCCTTTTTCTCCATTATATTACATCATGGGGGGGGGAGCGGGAGGACGCAGATTCCGCCCCTTTCCAGCTCAAATATGGTTACAAAATTTCAAATCATGTCAGTTAATTCGCCTTTTAAAAACTAGCATTGTGAAAGCGAAAAAAAATTTTAAACACATATTTTCTATAAAACATATTCAACTATCACATGCACATCTTTGTCCGAAAACATCTTTTCAAACTGTGCATAGGTGTATTTTCTCATATTTAGATGTACTGTACTTTAGATATATTTTTAACACTTGAAATTCTGATAACAGATTGTTGATGATTCAATTTTGATCCAATCAGACGAGAAAATCAAGACAGACGATTTTTTGCTCATATTTCCATTAATTCTTCATGATCTTCATATATATCACTGAATTCATATCTACTTAATTATTCTTTTCCTCGACGCAGGTTTAATTCGTTTTACGTTTTATAAATTCATCTTTTCGAAAAACAGAAAGAATTAAGATTACCCCCTCGTAATCCAGTGTAATCGTAATCGAAATGAAATTATAAATGTAAAAAGTATTTCTTTATGGCTATCAGATTATCTCCTCTGTGATTCGATAAATAATTTTCTATCTATGCTTATATACCCAGCGCACATCCCATGTTGAGGCAATTTACTAAGCACTACTACTTGGGCTGGAACATGGAACAGAACCCTACGTGGGACTTTCAAGCTAACGAAGCCGGACAAGCTCCAGCTGCATAGTCTAGTGGCTAATCCTACTTAATTTTAATAATTTATAAATCATTTGCCTCGACGAGGACTCGAACCATGGTCATAGCGGTGGTAACGTATTAGCCACTAGACTATGCGCTCTTTACTAGTAACAAGATCACGGGAAATGTTGATTATCGTAAATCCCCGAATAAACGCCCGGGCGTTTATTTAAAACTTTCGACTTGAGGGGGGCGTTTATAAGAGGGATGCGTTAAAAAGAAGAGAGCGTTTATTTGAGGATTTACGGTACTGCCACTTCTATGCACTTCTATGCATTTCTGTGCATTTTTTCTGTCGGAGCGAACAAATGAGGAAAATAGGAAAGTCAGTAGCTGTCTATTGTTGGAAAATTGTTCCAAGTGCCTTTTTTTAGATTTGTTACCAAATTAATGGCCTAACAAAGTTCAAACCTTTACGTAAGTTTCTTAGAGTGTAAATTCACCTTTAACAAAAATGCCACCTCCATGGTTGGATGGTAAGGGAATTTTTTTCTTTTAAATCCCTTTGCAGTAGTTTTTGCCTTTTTGATCAATTCTTAAGCTTTCTTATAAGCGGCGTGGGTTGATGATCCGGGAAAATTTCTTAAAGTGGGTAACACTGGAATTATGTGTTTCGAGGTTTTTAATAAGCGTGAAATTTTAAGCGTGCAATTTATGATTCTTTTATAACGACCACCAACATGGCTGATATAACTGGAACACTAACGACATATCACCATGGTGAAACACCAAAGGTGCACGTTTTTCTCCAAACCCCGGAACCGAATGTATACCACCCCCCTAGAATCAAAGCTAGAAGACTGTTCCATCATAAGCGTTTATCCCATCATTTTTAAAAGAAAACCAAAAGAAAGTCAAAAGCGGCAAAAAATAAGCACCACTAACTAGGGAGTTAAGTCATAAGATTTCTTAGCTACTTTAAAATATCAGAAAATATAATCCATAATCCAATAAAAAAGTTGTTGTGACTTAGTGGCTATATTTCAATATTTAGAAATATCTAGAAAGAGCGTAAATTCTCTTTTCAACAAGGGGTCGAACAATGATTTTTGGTTTATTATTTCATGGATTATTCGCTGAAAGTTGCAAAATACAATATTCTTGTAGTGCAACTTTTTTCGTAATCAGCAAATGATATGACTTTATACTTCAAAAATGTGAAGGATAATCAATTATTGGGTTGCATTGTACACTTTTAATTGCCTATTGTAATAACAAAACGTATACATAATTATGACATCATAATTATGTCAAAATATCAGTTTTTGGCC
>JAUKPT010004713.1:0-10917 GCA_032273505.1 Nanomia bijuga
CCCGTACTCGTATATATGGAAGTGCCCCCCCCCCGGGAGATAAGATAAGAGAAGATAAGAGAAGTTAAGAGAAGATAAATCTTTTTCCCAATAAATAAGAGTACATAAATGCCGTAAAAAAAATTGGCGATGATAATAAGAATATTCATAAATCACCTTACTATTATCTTTTGGTTGTTTAATAACTATTTCATTTTTATTATGATAAGATTTGTGCATTTTTGCAAAATACAACTGGGATAGGGGACTTTCAGAAGTGGCTTTAAAGACTACTTATTAGTAGTAGGACCCTAATTTAGTTGTGTTAGACAAGACAAAAAACGGTTCGGGTGATATCTAAGTTTGATATGATCTAGTATCTGATACCAATGTGCATGAAAGTTGCAGAAGAAATAAATACCCGGAAGTTACTCTCCGTAAAAAGACCTGCACGAATTATAGGTCTATTATTAAAAAACGCCAAGGTCTAGACAAATCATAACCATAATGGAATTTTGATTTTAGTAATTACCAACATATTACTTTTAGTCGCTTACGGATCTTATTCCGCCGTTCGTCCGAATCTTATTCAGGGATCTTACTCCGCAGTCCCATGTCGAGGACGACACAGTAATATTAGGATCTTCTTCTTTTCATTACGGATCTTATTCTTGTACGTCGGGATCTTGTTCTTTTTTCTTCGGATCTTATTCTTTCTCATTCGGATCTAATTCCTATTTGTTGGATCTCGTTCCTACTCTTTCAGATCGTATTCCTATACTTTCGGATCTTATTCTTATGTTTTTGGATCTTATTCATACTCATTCGAATCTTATTCCTTATATACGGATATTATTCATTCTTTTTCGGATCTTATTCCTTTTATACGGATCTTATTCCGGTTATTTTGACAAAATTTCATTATATTGTCGGATCTTATTCCGGCAAAATAAAAACAATCATCTTTTAGTAGTCACTGATCTTATTCCGTTAAAAATGAAGGAATAACGACCCTATTCGGATCATATTCTGTCTCAATCTCTTAATAGCTTATAACCCATCAAAAGCTATTATTTACAAAATATTCTTTCCTCTCTAATATCCCACAAAGCATAATACATACAAACAATGACCCATTATGGCTAACCAAGACACTCTTCCTGGTATGCCTACAAACAAGTACTTAATCGTTTAAAAACTATGATCTGTCAAGCTGTCTTTTAGATTATTTTCTCCAAGATTCCTCGACTGTATACGATCCAGGATGGTAAACTCAGCTTTTTCTGCTTTCACAGAAAGGTGTATGCCATTAAGGAATTGGTAAATGAAGTATTTTCCGTTATTCCAAAATTCTCCTTTCATCAGAAATCGGCCATGATCCAATGAAGCAAATAACTAGGATTTGAAGGAACAAGAAAGAGAAAGCTTAAAAAGATAAGCATTAAACAAATATTGTGTTTTATGATTATACTGGTTTACTTATCCACACTTAAGCAACAAAATCTAATTACCCCAATAAGTAGGTTATTGGAAAATTCAATACAATTCAAAAACAATGACCCATTATGGATTACCAAGACACTCTTTCCTGGAATGCTTGCAAACAAGCCCTTAATCAGCTAAAAACACAAAACTTATTATATAAACACCAATTAAACGTGCACGCGCCAAATAGCAGTAGCTCATTTGTTATATCAAAACCTTCAATTAATTTAATCAAACATTCCAAATTACCTGGTATCAAAAAAGGAAGTCAATTTATAACAATACGGAAAGTCTAAAGTCATGTTTATAACAATAACATGACGAAAGCTATATCCAGGAAATAACGGCATAGGGTGGAGCTGGTAATTTGTTATATCTATTAACGTCCAACAGAGGTTTCCAGATAAAGAAACATGCAATTGATTAAAAACCGGAAAATTTAAGGTAACTTTTTAATTGAATAATAAACAAATGATGAGAGGAAATGGATATAAATACATGATCTGTATATGATAAGATGTTATGCATCGAACACAGATATCTGGTGGTGTGACGAGAAGAATAAATAAAAGACAAATTTTTGGTTTGGTCATTTTGCGTGAAAAAAAAATGTCATCGAAATTAGATACGTCAATGCTTTAGTTCATGATGTCATAGAATTATGTTTACCAGATAGAAAATAGGTGAGCTAATGCTAGAAACTATGTCTTTGACATGCATCAAATGTATGAAGGTTCTAATCTGCTGATTGTCATTTTGAAATATGAAATACTTAGTCTGAGGGGCCGTTCCAAAATCATTATTCTTAGATCACCTCTGAGCCAAAGAAATGTTATATAACGTTATATGAAACGCAATTACGCAATTACACCAAAGAAACGTACTTTTTGCATGGCTTCATAGCAAGGTCATTTAATGTGAATTACTCGGTCTTAACAATGAACTATACCCCTTGTTTTTTTTGATGAAATACCCTTAAAAAACCCTAGATTTTCCATTACAGGGTTATTACTCAAATCGCTAAAAAAAATTATAAAATGTATGCTTTTTTGGGCAAATTGTCATTTCTAAATTTCAGAGCTATTGCTTAAAAAACATTACAAATGAAATTCTGTTTCGATTTCGTTTAAAATATTTGTTGCATATACTTCTTAGCCATTCAGTTTTGATTAAAAAGACAACAGTGCACTGTAAATGATATAATATAACGATTTGTTTTCATATAAAACAAAGCAACAGCTTGAACAACAAATAGGTACCTAGTTAACCTAGGTCTTAAAATTTCAAGTTAACAATGTAATTTCCCGTCCGGGTATTAGCTTAATTCAGAAACATTTTGTGCACAAGAAATCACTACCAGTAACAATTCAAGAGATGAACACAGAGGATATAAATAATAACCATGTTTAGCGTATGGAATTTCCTGATTATAACATACTTTGTAAGGCTTTGGTATGTTTGACTAAAGTCCTCATTGCGTCATGTAATGAGTGTGTGTAATTAAACCATCGTGATTCATAATAATTTAGGAAATGTTTGCTAATTAAGGTAATGATTGCAGTACATCTTTTTATTAAATTGGCCTTACAATGCTTAATTTTTGGTCCAAAAATAGAAGAATGATCAAAATTGTTTCAACAGAAAAATAACCAAACCCCAAACGAAATCTCCTAATGCCTTTTAGATAGCGTCCCGATGAAAATAAGAAATTGTGCAGCGTAAACCAATATTAACTGTTGGATGAATATTTTCTTAATGATTTTCCTAATCTTCTAGATAGTGGATTTTGGGATTTTCAGTCTTTTCTTCATCAAAAAAACTTTCGGATAAAAATTAAGAAATCGTCGATTCGTATTTTGCACAGGGTAAAGACCAAGAAGAAATACAAGGAAAAAATAAGAAAATGAATTTTAGCCTTGAAAATGACCTCTTTATATGCAGAAGATGTTCGCGTGACATATCATGACACAAGAATATGTATCGAGAAATCAACGTTGGATTTCCGTTCGTTTAATCAACTACTATCAATTGTTTAAGTGTACAGGTATTTAAATGCTTATTATAAAAGGTAGAAATGTATCCTATCAACCGTCAAATCATGATTTTAAAAGATTATTGGTTATAGTGCTGTTAAGAATTAAATCAATTGTTTAATGGTTTGACGGTCTAAGCAATATGTACCCGAAAAGACTAACTAAACTCTTAAACTTCATTTTCTGCGAATATTGATATGTTTGTAGCTGTTGTCTTTAGCTGCCAATTCTCAATGAATTCTTTAGAAGCTACCATATTAGATATTGAAAAGTGAGAGTAATTTTGCCTTTTTCTATTGACTGAAAATCACACCATAAAGAAGGTGTTTGGTTCCCACGAAAAGTTACCGTGATTTTTAATTTTAACATTATGACATCAAGAAAAAGCGAATCAGATTCTTCATGACGTAATTCTCAGCCATCCAGGCAAATTTAGATATAGTTTTTATTCATAAATAAATGGAAACTTAAAGATAAGTGCTTTGATATCTGAAATTTAAGCTGTTTATTTGAGTTGTCATTATTCGTCTGTCAAAACAGTATCATTACTATTCAAATATTTGATTTACTCTCAGCAGATGAAAAGAAAAATGGGAAATACCTCTGTCGGATTCAAGTTTGGTCATATTTGTATTAGGATATCACCTTCTATTAATGTTTATTTCTTTCAAAAAATAATCAACTTGTCAGAATTAAATTATTTGTTAATATCGATTGAGATTAAGTTTGTCTGAATGTTTTGCAGATGTAATGCTTTTGCAGACCTTGTAGTAATATTTGTGTCTGTTTTATTTGCGTTTCATGAAATAAAATGTTTTTCCTGCTACTGCAATTCATCAAAAACACAAAATAACGATAAATTGTTCTTGTAACCCTAGGCGGGAAGTCGTATGATTTGTTCGAGATTTAATCAGTTCTCTGATGATGACAATGTAATATTGTCAAAATATAAGACAAATTTTATTGGTGATTCTTCGGTTTATGTCTTGAACAAATCTTATACTGATTTAAGGTATTTTTTTTGTAACCCAGTCTTCTCCTCTTTTGAGGAAGCACTTAGTTGATTCTATAAAAGTACATTCAAAAATTCTCTTAAAGGGGAACAACCAAAAAACTATCATTTCTCTTTTCTGTGGCTCACATTATTGTCATCATTGATACGAACCAAACAAAAAAAAACGCATCAAAAAATATAGATTTTTGGCCGAATTATGGCTTGTCAAAGTTGGTCATTTTCATATGGTTTTAAAAAAATGCAAATTTGCTTGTGAAGGAGAGTGTTGCCCGATATGACGTCACCTGGGGCAAATATTTTATGATTGAGCGATGTTGAAAAAAGCGTCAACTAGATTTTTGTATTTATTCAAGCGTATGACAAATGTTATATAAATGATATAAGCGTCAATTTTTATCTGATTTAGCTGAACTTTTCACCAAATGAAAACAGAAAAAAGGTAGATCAGTGTGGCATGAGTGTTGTAGAAAGAACAGATAGAAGAACTAACGAAAATAATCTAAGCTAAATTAAACGCTTTTATCGGATAAAGTTACAAATTATCTCACTATTTTTGAAATATACTCTATTCTGATCCAATCAATCATTTGCACATAAACAACCAACCCATCATCCTGTCACACACAAATGCTTCATCAAGTCAATACGGTTGTTATGCAAATACTGATTTTTTGTCGTTGAACAAAGAACGAACGTATATGTTAGGGGGTGGCTCACATAAATTACTAAGTACGGGTTGTAATCAAAATATAGGAGTTTCAACAAAAATAATAGTGCAAACCATTAACCATTAGAATATGACATACAGAAGGGAATTATTTTTACCGAAAGAGTCTAGTAGACATAGCGAAATATCTTACACTATCGGAGATCATACTTCTTTTTGACCGATGCTCAAACATCTTCTATTCTGTGTTCCGAGGTTTTAAAAAAATATGTAATTTTAAACGTGCAATTCATAATTCTTTTATAACGATCACCAACATGGTGGATATAGCTGTGACACTAATGACATATCACCATATCGCCATATCGCACTTATCGCCATGGCTTTTTCCAAACCCCGGAACCATGTATATTATTGTTGCAAATGTCTGCTCTTGGAATATATGGAATTATATATGGAATATTCTTTATACGCTAAACATTTTTTTTAACAGTAAGAACCTATGAAGCTATATCCTGGCATATGTCGAAGTATCTTGGCATATGTCGGAGTATGTCTCTTTTTTTACTATTTTTTTGGTTTCTTATATTTCTTTCTTTCTTTTCTCTACAATTTTTACATTCGCACCAAATTTGATGTCAACGGAGAGTTTTCTCTCACTAATCAATGAATGAAGTTATTTGCATATGTTTTCAACTTTGAATATTTTGCTTTATGATAGTTTATCGATATTCTGAAATAAAGATGAGCTTTTTCTTTTCATCCAAAAAATATAATTAATAAAAATAAATTGTAATTAAATTTTTTTAGAAAACATGTATTTTCTCGGTCTAAAAAATCCTTTTCAGCTTAATAAGCTCACTAACTAACTCGGCAGTGTAAAGCGGGTCTTCTGCTTAGATAGCTGTCTATGACAACTTTTGAGGATTCCACTCAGCTTGATTTTATTTATTTATTTAGCTATACTGTAAATATTAATATAAATCATTTGGCTGGAAAAATACCAATAACAAATACAAGTTCTGTCAAAAAATTAATATTGTTATTTCTACATTTTCTACCATTTTATTTCATCTGTAAAGAATCTTTGTAGGTCATCATCATATTCCAAATAATCTCATTGTTAATGCTTCAAAAGTCATTTTTATCTATAAAATCTGTGACATAGGGGCTGTTTACATGGCCGGGTTGACTCGGTTAAGCGGGTCAACTCGCTTAAGCGGATTGACTTTTAATTAAATGATAATGAAATTTATAAAATGTTTACATGAGAGACGGGTTGAGTCGGTGCCGAGCCAACCCGCTTGATCGAAGCGGGTTGACTCGTTTGAACGGGTCAACTCGCCTCATAACAAGCTAGCTTGTCCATGTAAACACTTCAAAAAAGCTAGCTTGGGGTTAGTTAAGAAGTCCTTATGTTTCAAATCACATGTTCAAATCAAAAGAAACTTACTGTTTTAATATTCTACATTTTTCAATACATTTTTAAAAACGCACGAGACAATATATTTTTTTATTTTTTGTTTTTAACATTTTTGTTTTTTCGTTAGGTGATAAAAGTTTATTTGTTTCGGTTTTAAACAAAACTGCCGGTGCTTTATTCAAATCTAATGAAGAAATGATCATGTTGTATAAACAAAAAGTTTTAAATATAATGGCTATAGTATTGAAGCTATTTTTAGTAACGGGTTGGCAAGTGTTAGTTGGACTGACTCTTCTTAATTTCTTTCTTCATGTAAACTTTTATTTATTTCAACCCGCTTTAGCGGGTTGACTCGCCTAGACAGGTCGACCCGCTTCCATGTAAACGGGCTTATAGTTAACTAAGAATTAAATGAAAAATGAATGCTACAGCCAAGATGAATCTCATAATGCAAATATGTATAAGCCCAGACTACTAAACTATGACTCAAAATGCTCTTAAAATACAACTGACAAATTCTTATCTCATAGGGTCAACAGTATTTTCTCCATATCACCGAGCTATGCAGGTCACCATAAAAACTCCTTGTAGATGCCAGACGACAGTAAAAATATTTTCTGGACGCAAAAATACATTTAATCAGACAAGATTTGTTCAGACAACATAATACGTATAAACTTGAGTCCATGAACTATACTATAGAAAGGTTTCAAAGGTTGCTGACAGAACTATACGTCATTCAAAACACTATCATACAATTAAAAAATCCGGGAATTTTACTTTAACATATAATTGATCCATATGGATTACTGCCCTACGGCGTATTTCACAGACGCAAAACGCCGGGAAATATTTGCTCTGGGCGCCAGACGCGTACACAAAAAAGACTACGGATGCCAGAAGCCAAACCCACTTGCGGAAATGGAGTGTCTTCAGTGTCTTCATGAAGACATTCATTTTTGATAAGAGCAATTCTTTTTGGCGGTATTTTTAATTATTAAAGACTAAGTTGGACCTTTAAATTGTTGAAGTGGGTTAAAGGTGATGGCAAACACTCTTGTAAATAGCCCCACAGAGTATGTGCTTCCATGCTTTTCCAGTATTTTAATTTTAAATTTCCCTATAGCTAAGTGGGACAATAAACATCACTTTTGAAGACACTCAGAAAATTGGCCAGATCATCCGCCACTGTTAATTCACTTCCTCCTTCAGTTAAGATAAATCATTTTAAATCCCATGTGTGCCATCTTCAGGTTATCACACTCTCATTCCCTTAAACACTCTCCTGCGACTAGTCAATATAAATTACTACATCTTGCCAAAAGGTCCCATTTACACAGAAGAAGAATTTATTTAAATTATTTTAAATATCAGTGGTGGATATGGATGTATTAAGTGTTTCATTTTTGAGTAGAATAATGATAATAGAAGATGGATGGGTCACGAAACACCAAAACCCAACCATTAAAGACCCATCATAAGTCTTCTATAAGACCAGTTGTGAGTGAAATAATTTTTGAAGATACTCATAAAAAGATCCAGATCCGTCACTGAAACCCTATAAATTTTCCCCTATTCAATTATCTGTCTACAGAGTGAATAAAAAAATCGGAACCCACTTCATGTAAGCAAATAAGTTAAGTATTTTAGTCTGATCGTCTTACTTAATGGTACGTTTTAAATTGACAATGTTTTATCTTAACTCAAAAAAATTAAATCTATAGGAATTTTTAAGAATCCCCCTTGGGTTATGCACGTTCAATAAATTGAATTCAAAGATTTTGTCAAAAAAGCTCATAATTTTTTTATTCAGTTTTTAATCATCCATAACAATGACCTGTTTCAATGTTAAAAGTTAAAAGTTTTGTTAATGATCGATTAACACATCACACAATAGAAAGCGTGGGAGAAACATTTTAGCTGAAATAATTTATATTTTTGAACATAATGCAAATATTCTCTGATATATTAGACAAAATACACCGCAATCCAAACTGCACTCTTGCAATGGTACATTTCAAGCGATTCTGGCACTAGCCCCTCTGCAGTTATATCCCATGATAGAGAAGAAAGAAAATTTGTGGGTAAGATAAGAGTATATACTCCAGATTTTGATGCAACTGTACCAAAAATAAGATGGATTAAATCCATAACATTACCATCAATATTAAGTCCACAATTCTCACCATTAGCAGGTACTAAAGTCAAAATGTCCTCCCGAAGAACACTGAAGGGAGAATCTCTAGCAAAAATAAAACTAGATGGAGGCAATAAAGTATCATATGAAGATGAATTTGAATATTCTGTTGGTACATCAGTCCAAAATGATCTTGTTGCTCTAATATCGTCCAAGGACAAGGGTTCTGATGACATTTCGTTTGAGTTGCAAATTACAACTCTTTTTTTTGTTTGAACAATTCTCCTTCCAAGAGGATCAAAATCTAATCTGTACATCATACCAAATCTACTTACGAGTGAATTGTCAAATTCTTTATTTCTGTAAACATTACCACAACCTACTATTGATCTCATAAGCTGAATATGATGAATAGGAGTCATTTCCCTCAAAAAGTAGGCATCAGCTGAAATTTTCCTATTCAACTGCTCAGCAGTTTCTCTGTTCATCATTCCGTCAAGTTCAATAACTAGACTTGTCCTTCTTAATACCTCCTTCTCTTGCTTCGTGTTATTCTCATGAAAAGGATCATACAAGGAGTAGCACTGATTTACTAGAGTAGCTGGGTGGCACTCATTAGATGATGGTATCTCATTGTAATACCTGTTGAGGCACGGTTTGTTGCCATTATTTAACCAATTAAATGATGCTTTGTTTAGCAATCCTTTCTTAGCCAGTTCAATGTTTGTACTACTAGCTGGAAAAATTCTACCGCCATTTGGATGAAAAAAATTTAAAGATCTCTTATTCATGTGTGACGCTAGCATGTGAGGTACATCAGAGATCACTATATTAGGCTTGTGCTTTAACGATAATAAAATATCAGCAAAATCTCTCGGGCTTTCAGCTCTTAACAGCCATTTCATAGTGAAGCAAACACCATGTTGACAGGTCCCTGTTGCAACTCCTCCAGATGAATGAAATATCTGATAAAAGAATTTATCTATCTCAGCATTGGAGTCAACAACAGATTTGAGAGCAACAATCATATCTAACTTTGTAGAACATTTTTGAGTAATATTGCTCTGTCTACATAACTCTTTTAATTCCTCAGCAGTTCCTTTGAGGAGGAGCTCCTCCAGCCTTTCAGCAGTCAAATTATGAAGGATACTTTCTCCAGTATCCTCCAAACCATCACTCAGTTTTTTGAATTCTGTGTTGATGCACAAACTAGGCTCACGCAGCATAGTGGGTTCAATCCAGGGAGCCCATTGATCAAAGTTTGGAGTCACTACATATGGATTTCTTTTACCATAAAAAACTCCTTCGCCAATGGCTGACAAAAAAATGTTATCCCAAAAGTCTTTGGCATTGACTGTATCACTATATACCTTATCTTTTTCAAGCGTAATTTTCGGCAAATTAAAAGCAACTTTCCTGTTCACATCAAAGTTTAATAATATTGGATGATTGCCACACTGATGGCATGAAAAAGTCATTCCTTGGTGGCTAAGGGCATCAAACATTAAATATGCCTGAATCATGGTGGTTCTGTTAACATGAAAGTGAGGATTGTCTCTCTCTAAAATCGCTAAAATTCTACCAAAAGCAGTGTGTTCCATCAAGCAGTGTCTTACATGGAGAAGCAATTCATACGAAAACAATATGTGATTATTAAAATTCATTAAACCATTTTTCATTTCCTGTGTCCAATACAGTATGTCACAAGTAGAGCACTTTTTACTAATTAACTTTAAGTTTTTGATAATGCCTTTTGATGTAACAGCATAACCAATTGTAGGTTCCGTAGTAGATGTTAATTCACTGTTACAATAAAAGCAGTTACTTTCATCAGCAGTTATTATAAGGCCAGGATAGATTTTAGCATGCTTTACATTGTCTTCGATAAAAAAAGGAATTTTCTTCTCTTTGTAGAAATACTCGGCAAGTTTTTTCAAGCTACTAGTTTCAGGATCATTATGAGATTGATCTCCAATAACATCTGTCAGATTTTCTTTTCTATGTGCTTGCTCAGCTTCTTGATAATTACTGAGGAGCATTGCATTTTGAGATAAATACCACTTAGCAGCACTTCGGTGAAGACAACCCTTGATTGAACAGTTGCATGATATATGCATATCTTTGAGATCAACTGTCAATAGCACACGGCCAGTCAAACTGGAGGAAGTCTTAGTTCCA
>JAUKPT010004714.1:0-10917 GCA_032273505.1 Nanomia bijuga
CCAACAGATTTTGATACAAACGACAATTAGTACAGGGGGTGGTAGTATTACCATCCCTCTTCCCGACCAAGGGTTAAAGGGGAACTTTAGTCATTTTTGATTATTTGATAAGTGAAAGAGTGAATTGAAACTAGAAGAACAAAAGAAACTGAATTCACAAAGACATTTTCCATATCTAAATGTATGTCAAATCAACAGAATGGAATGCCTTTAATTTAAACATGGATAACGATATAAAGACTGAAAAATCCGAATATGGCATTTTTTTGAAAATTCTTATCGGAACATAGCAAAAATCCGGTTATTTCCGGTATAGGATTAAAAAATGTATTGTTGAATTACTCGTGATATGGGTAAGATTTGAAATTGAAAATTTGTATCTGGGCATATCTTTGGAAGAGAATCTCAACTATGTCATTTGTTTTTGAAAATTCTTTTCGAAACATAGCAAAAATCCGGTTATTTCTGGTAAAGGATTAAAAAAAGGTGTTGTTGAATACCTCGTGATATGGGCAATATTTGAAATTGAAACTTTGTATCTGGGCATATTTTTGGACGAGGAACTCAACTATGGCATTTTTTACGAAAATTTTGTTCAGAACATAGCGAAAATCTGGTTACTTCCGGTATAGGATTTAAAAAAGTAATTTTTGAATAACTCGTGATATGGGCAAGATTTGAAATTGAAAATTTGTATCTTGCCATAGTTGAGTTTCTGGTCCAAAAACATGCCCAGATTCAAATTTCACACAAATGTACCACAGATGTATGAGAAAGGGTAATATGATTGGGTCATTCTAGCGGAATTTTGGCCGAAAACCCCAATTTTTTCTTACATTTTCGAATGTTGAATGATATAATGTTTGGATAATTGTTTATGTTTGGATACGACATAATTAAAATTAATACTATACAAGTTTTAAAGAATAGTGTGTTTAAGTTTTCGATTAAAAAAGAAGAACGTCGAGTATAGATTGTTCGGAGAAGAACTACTTATCGATATCATTAAACATTCTGTTTGATAGAAAATATATTTTTATTACGTCTTTGATTAAACGAGAAGAACTTTGTATAAAGAATCTTATCGGTGTATAATGAATGATTGTGTTTGAGAGAAAATAACTTTATTTGTAGAAAATGAACATTTAATTGTTACGTCGAACGTCAAATATTTTTCTTCAAATAATAGGTAGCCCCCTCTATAACCTATAAATTAATAATAATAATTATTCAAATGAAAACAGGGGGATTTAGTATAGATTTTGAAGTTCTTATTTGATTCGTTTTTCCAACAATAAAATTGACGAATAAACAGAAACACCATCTAGTAGTTGAATATCATTCAATGTGTAATATAATACAAATTGAGTGAAGAAAAGTCTAGATATGGCAAAAAAAAAAAACCTCTTAAGAGAGTTGACCCGACAGACTGACGAAAATGGGCGAATCTATACGACAAACCTCCGAAGTCGTTGGGTCGAGTTAAATGAGTTAAAGCTCTAAATTGGGTGCATATTACTTACCAAATCCTCATCCCCAAGCTTTAAAAAAAGAAATTGGCAAGAGACGCTATATTAGTTTTTAAGTTTAAATTTTTAATAAAACCGGTTTAAGAGATGAGTCTGAAGAGGCCTATTGTCTACAAATACCCGAGAAACTGTAAAAAAACAACTCAAAAAGCCCAGTTCGTTTAGGGTCAAGACTTTTCAGAGTTTTAATTTTCTCCAGCTATGGTGAAAGTGTGAGGTCAATTTAGGGCAGTCAAAAGTGAAAAATAAAACCCATTTATAACCTCAAGAATCCCAATAAGCATGACATTTCAAAGATAAGAATATTGACCTATTCTATAGCGGAATAAAAAGAAAGACGAAGAAATAACTTCGGCGCGAGTTAAACACGAATTCCACACCGGCAATATAAAAGTTTGATGGCTCCCGCGAAAAAAAGACACGCTTTTTGCCACCCTGGATAGTGTCAATACCATAAAAACAATTAGTTACGCATTAAAACTTAAAAGTGGATTCGTTACACTATAGTAATTCAGCAAATTCTAAAAAAGATATAAAAATAAAATGTGCCAACACGAATTATACATACTCAGGGGAGATGTTTTAAATCTGTGTATACAAAAAGACCAATATCTTTCAAAACATGGGTTCTTCTGCGAAGAAAATGCCACAACGCAACTTAAAGGGAAACTCCAAAGATAAATTCGTCTCTTGGTTTTGTAAATCACATTATTAATGTCCTCATTGATAAGAACCAAACAAAAAAACGCATCAAAAAATATTGATTTTTGGCTGAATTATGGCATGTCACAGTTCCATGGTTCTAAAAACGTAAATTTGTGAAGGAGAGTGTTGCCCCTGATGACGTTATCTGGGGGCAAATAAACAGTTTTCAGGAATTTTTCATCCTTACACCTAGGTTGAAAAAAGCTAGATTTTTATATTTGTATGTGTATGGCAGATATATCTTTTCCTTTGTAAAAATGAACGAGAAATTCAGAAAATAGGTTTTAAAGTCTCATAATTAATTCCATTTAATCTAATTCCAAATAAGGATATCGAGTCATTGTAAATATAGAAAGTTAGTAAATAAGTAGCTACATTTATGCAAAATAGAACGGTTAATCAAAAAAAAAAGATTTGTAGACCAGAAAAATGTTACAAAAACTCGAATGGCTGATTTTGGCTGAAAATCCTAATAGACTTAAGCCATTTTTACGTGAACAATCAGATCATTATCAAAAGCTTATTATAAGTAGGAAAGCAGCCAACATTTGTATATTGTAATATTCGCGAAATTTTTCGTAACTTTCTTACATCTTCATGACATTTTCACTAACTAAAAAGAAAATATAAATATATCCAGCTTATGTTTAGGTTCAATACCCGGAAGGTTTTGTTGATTTTTTGCCCAATTAAAGGCAATTAAGGGTAATTAAGGTCCAAAACTGAAAATTATCAATAAAAAATTCTAAATTTGACCAAAACTTGGGGTTTATACTTCATACTTTATACTTCAGTGCATTATCCTTATACTAGTACTAATATTAATAAGCCACAAAAATAAGAGAAGGGGGATTTTGAATGAAAAAAAGTTTAATAGAAATATGGGTTTCAGAAATAATGAAAAACAACAAAAAACGGAGGTCAAAACCTCCTTTTCGAGATATAAGCATCTATAGTTTTTTATTGTGAAGTCATCTGGGGCAAAAAGCCAAATTACCTATATTAACTCCCTTTAAATAGTCAGATAGACAAGCTCGTATCTTTCAATAGAAAAGTCAAATTGACCTTAAATTTGGACAGATAACTCTTTATTCTATCTACTTTTGGTATCAAGAAAGTTCTAATGACGTCATAATGACAACAAGTATCATCTTTGTTGACGTATAAGGGTAGAATTTTCTCAAATTGACACCAGCCTCATTAATCAATCATGATTGATGAGAAAACGACAATTTTACAAATTTGGAGAAAGGTTTTTAGCAAACTTGTTTTGAGTTTAAGATTTAAAACCCTCCCGAAAGTTTGAGACAATGGACAATGACGCACTTATATTCTACTTTAGAGCTTATTCAAAATTACTGGTCATCTTTAGAGCTTTTGATCTTAATATGGTAAAGGTATTCTGTAAAAATAACTATCTGCCTTTAGAAAGGAGATAAATAATGACAATAATTGACACACTGTGTCAATATCCAGCTCAATATCATATCTGAATTGATTTATAGGATGCACGTTTTTCTGACTTTTACGTTTTACATATTTTAGCCCTTATAATTTAACATGCCCTTAAAACCGTAAAATTCTTGTTCTCGATATATTTTAAAATGGATCTCTGCTAATCAGATTGTGCCAGGGCTCTTGAAACTATTAAATTTTGATGAAACAAAAAATTCTGATGAAGAAAAATGAGATCTTATAAATAAAAATGGATCTAAGATAAATATGATTTGTTTAATATTTTTCTCCTTTGAAATAGTGTGTTTTCTCAAAAGAACTGAAATAAATAAGTGTGCAATTAACAGTAATTAACAGTATAAAACATAAGATCGTGAATAGAAAGTAAACAGTTAGTATTGAATTGAAACTCTTACTTTTGATGTTCAAATCGGCATCTATATTAAGAACTAGCCGAACGATATTGAACCAACTGAGTAGACCAAGTTGCACAATATTGTAGAAAAGAACAATTTAATAAAGATCATCATTGAATCAATTAAGGCCTCGGTTTGTGCAAGTTTTAGGCCAGCAGATTGGGACAAAAATGAACAATATCCACTAGCGGTTGAATACTGTTTAAAGTAATCAGAATGTGCAATTTAAGATAAATTGATAAATGGCCCAAAATCCCAAAATCCCGAAAGCGGGCTTTTTTTCTCAAACTAAAAACAAGCTGGATGCAAAAAATGTTACCGAGAATAGATAGTAACTAACAGACTAACGGACAAACTGATATCTATAAGACCAACGTTCGATGTTGGTGGGTTCAAAACAAAAAAGTATGAAAATAACATGAATGAGTATGTGAAACAGCTAATTAAAAAGCAATTAACGATGATTAAGGGTAATCATGGCTTAAAACTTAATATCATGAATTGAAAGTCCTATGTTCTAAGTAAAAGTAAATATAAATCATTAAGAATAACTAAAAACGATTAAGGCTCAAACTATAAAATAATAAACTGAGATACTTACTCAACAAATACCTTTTCGTATTTTTTACATTTGGATTCATGTATATATGGCATATAATGCTAAAAATATCAATATCTTATCATATAATCGTTAATTAAGATTTAAGATTTCAAGATTTTCATATATCTGTAATAATATAACTATATGAACATATATAACATTGTTACAAGGATGTAGCATGTAGCTAAGCTAATCCAAAGCAACATCCAAAAAATAGAAATATAATGGAGCTAACAAAGAGCACATGATACGTAGAAAACTCTTTAATAAATAAAGCAATGTGATTATTATTTTACGAATTAAAAAGACATTAGTATTAGATGATAACATTATAAAAGTGCTCTGAAAGATAGCTTTTAGATAAATTTATTTACATCGTTTAAACAACAGAAAAAATTCACCTGTTTACGAGAGTATCAAATCAAAAAGAAAACAGAAATAGTACATATCAAAAAGAAACAAGAAGTGAGACAATTAAATTTGCGTAAAACCAGAAATAGAAAGTAAAAGAAAAATACAGCGTCACAGAGAAATACAAAATAAGCATTAATGAGGGGAAAATATGATACTATTATCATTACAAACCCATCCAAAACAAGAGGAGTGAACATTGATGAAAGAAAAAAATTATCGTTTCGAATTAAGCTGTTAATTGAGCATCCGAGGAAAGATTTACTACTAGCTGAAAATATGAATGAAGTCTTTTTAAAAAAAAAATAATAATAATAAAATGTAAATACGTGGAAGTTTTATGATTTTCATTTGAAAATACGGACGATTAGAAAAAGCATGTGGGAATAAAAATTAAAGATGGTAGTGAAGTACCAATGACAGTTTATCGAAATGACGTAATTAGATGGAAAAACGAAGAACTTTTGGTTTGATAGGTATTTAAAAGAAAGATGGGATAATAATTAGTAAACATATACTAAACGAGATGATAGCGTGAACATGGTTGTGATCACAACGACTGCTGTTAATCAAAGATTTATATGAAGAAGACTATCATATTTAATAACGTAAGTTTCTTTTTGTATTTAAATAATAGAAGATGGGAAATAATAGAAAATAGCTGATTTCGATAAAGAAAAATTTGAATGGGAAAGATATTTTTATATTTTTATAAAGAAAAAAGGATGGCAGACATACCATAGTCGGACGAACATCCGACTAAGTGATCGGATTACATCCTATTACAGATTTTTCATTCGGCTATATATTCGGATGCACTTCGCCGAATACATTATCTTCATCTTTTCCAAGAATTTTAACTCTTAAATGTGACAAAGGAGGATATCAGGCGACGCAAATCTAATTCTGATCGACGAAATTCTTTCATTATTGTCTTACAGATGTAATTCAATTTAAAAGGTTTTGCTATTCTAAAAAGATTTTTTGATAATGATGAGATATTGTAAGTGATGTCTTTTCCCAATACTTTTCCGGTTACATAGTTGGATTCCTTAGACTGACTGGAATAATAATGTTAGAGAGACAAAAATCAAACTCAAAATCTGGAAATTTTGTAATATTATTTTGATATGTTATGTTCATTCTGTTTACCCTAAATTACCTTTAAATTGACCGTCCTAATTACTTAATTTTGTTGTTTAAATAATCCCTAGCAATGACTACAGTCTTATGATACAACAGCCAACAAAACAGATTCTATCTACTTGATTCCATCTACTTACGCGAGACCACAAAGTGTTGCTAATTAGTCAGAAAGGCTGCATAATTATCCCCTTTTACTTATTACTAACTCTTCAAATAATCTTTTCAGCCCGACAACTGTCCGATATCATAATTTCTAGTCTATAAAGAAGCAGAATTATGAGCTCCCCCAACTCCCTTCAACTCATAGTTGATGACATCATACCGTAAATAATGTTAATTACCATGTCTTAAAAACTATTTTTCTTGGATTCTAGTTTTTTTCCTAAATACAATTTCTTCACTTTCTAAACTCATTTGTTTACGAAGGTTTTTGGCCCGTCAAAAATAAAGACCTTTATAAATGGACATAAATTCGTCAAAAAATGCGTTGTTTTTTGTTTGGTTAGCAGAAGGGAGTACCCTTTTAAAACACTTGTAAAGCCAAATGAGTACAAATAAAGCTATGAAAGATCTTATTTTATAAAATATTTACTCATTAAAACAATAGGATATGTTAGTTTGTGATAACTTCAATGTAAGAAGTGTTTTGAAAAAGAGTTGCAGATCTTGATTACAATCAAATTTATGTCATCATGCAAATCATATAACTCTGCATGGAGATGAATGAAAAACGAATCAGATACACTTTAATGAATTCAAAAATAAATTTTTGAATCGAATGCATAAACGCTTGACAAAAAACTTTAATTTCCAAGGCGATATTTGACGTTTTGCAAGTTTTTATTTTTACTTATTCATTTGCTATTTTGCTAGGGCCTAAAATTAAGTATAAGTTAAAGCATGGTTTTGTTAAAACGTTTTCGAGGTGAAAGGCGAGAATTTTATTAACAAAACTATATTTTAACGTACTTAGTACATCCAGAAATGCGAATTTGGTAATTTGATGATTTTACAGGCATTTTAACAGCATTTATAGAACCTGTTTAATATTTTACCCCCTGAAAAGCTGTAAAGGTTTATTCTGCATTTAAGTAATTAATGATGTTAATAGTAAAAAAAATGAAAAATTCGCAAGGCTGGATGATGGGAAGGCAGACGATGAGAAGGCAAGAAGTACTTCAAACTTAAATACTTATGAAGTTAGAAATAATGTAATAAATATAAAATCTTAAACGCGTTTTGTTGGTTTCTTTAAGAACTTTATGTTAAATTATGTGTTTTGTTTATAATATCATGAACGCATTTTGTTTTGTTAAAATTTTGTTCTTGTTAAAATTAGTTCTTTTTTATACTTCATATCAACGTTATTTTTCAATTTTTATTTTTTCAATACATTTTTTTCTTTCTTTTGCTACTTTCTAATAGCGTACCTGTGACGTAACTTACACCTGTCTTTTTTTATTTTTATATTTCTTAAAGATGATTTTAATTATTATTCCCGTGAAAACATTTTGTAGCTAAAACTGCACTGAAGCTAAGTTAGCTAGCTACTATTTACTATCTATATATTTGCAAGCCTTTTTTAAGCTGATGTATTGATTCATTTTTTGCGTGTATGTTGCAAAATCGCGATAAAAGATAAAATATTTCTCTTGTATTGTAAGGATAGATAGGCGAGGGGTGGATTTCCATTTAAGAAAAAAACTGTTCGTATATTTCTTATTATTTTAAATGTAAAATTTCACTTTAGATAGACTTAATTTTATTAACATTTTTTCTTTCTAAGTTTTGAGATAGTTGATTACAGAAATACTTTAAAATGCAATACAATAAGACTCGAAAATTCTTGAACAAATTTCGGTTTATCGTTTATAGCACATTATTCTAATAAACAATAAGACTAAGTTTTGAAAAGCTTTGACATGACTTAAAGGATCATTTTGATCAATAATTTTTTTTTTCCAAGATATACTTTTTTTTACCTACGTGTAACAATTAATTTAAATTCATCTACTTATTAAGTGAAACTTGCTACGTAATATTAGAAAACTGTTCAAGACTCATTGTATCAGTTGGTTGAGTATGAAATAACGACGTAAATTTCTGCAGCTGGTTTTCAGCTTGCTTAGATTGTTCCAACAACCTTTCCCTCTCTTCTCTTGATCGATCTAATTCTTGAGATAATCTTTCTTTCTCCTCGCGCTCCTAAATAGAAAAACAATACTGTTAAGGGTGTATAGTACGTTATGGAGGCTATGAATATTTTTTTTGCTGTGATCACCCAGATTATCAACTTTTATAAAAGGTATTAGGCCACATTCAAAGATCATACTTCTGGTCGGGCCTGCGCATCATTTAATGCATTGAATTATAATCTCTTTTCTACTTTTAGTTTCTACCTAAATGTCCATAATACAAGAAATTTCTTTCCACTATGTTCCATTCCATTTACGATGTAACCTTTTCCCATATTGCCTTTTGATTAGAACCATTTTAAAAAGTAAGAAAAAGTTTCAACGTGGGGTTCATGGGGGATAAGAGATTGGGGCGCAGCCATTAGAAAGTTTGAATTTTTACCTCCCTAGCACGAAGAAAATCGCTATTTAGAACATTGAATTGTTAATGAATGTTGATAAATGAATTATTCAATAAGAACAATGATTTTCAGATCAACTATCATGAAATTCAGAAATCGTAAATTGGACAAAGTATGTGTATAAAGTTCATTCATCTCTTTATCGATATAGCACGTTTTCATTAAACAATGATAAAAATTAATCTCGATTACGTTTCATCGATATGCAATTGGTCGTTTAGGCGTTTTGAAGATTGACTTTGAGAAATTTATTCAAGATTCAGTTTCGCATGGAAATTAATTAACACCATTATTTTATTACCTGTAAATACCCCAGCCATATAGTTTTAGTTAAAGTAAAGAATAAGCTAAAATTATTTATAGCAGATAGTGACTTAAATGTTTAAACAAGCACTTCTAGAGGTGGGCCAACGTTGGAGAACTTAAAAAAAGAAAGTAAAGGAGTTTTAATGAACGATGCAAAAATCAGCAAAATACTTAAAACCGAGTAAAAATACCAAATTCTTGAGTTTAATTTTAACAGATATTTACCTCGTAAGTGGTCGGTCAAATTTCGAATACCCCCTTTGTCCGCTATTTTGAAGACCCCCCCTCCGCCTCTTGATAAAGGCCGAATATAATTCATAACATGAATACATTACATTATGAAAAATATAGAAAATTAATAAATCAATTCAAATCACTTGTTATTCACTTGCTAGAAAAGGTTATTTAACATGCTTCGGTTTTCATATACATATTCTTACCTCTATTCTTTGTCCGAAAGGAACACCCGTAACAAGAAGACTACTCATATGACATACTTCACAATTTTTGTAGTAACATTTTTTTATATTCTTCTTATATTTTTTATGATTTGATAAACAAATTTCATGTGTGCTTTTTGAGTCATTCCTAGTGATCAAATTTGATCACGACTTCTTATTTGCATTTTATAACGGCCAGCACTTTGACCCCACCTCCCCCTCACGGACAAAGTCTGTTATCCCAGGGTAGTTGAACTTTGACCGACCCTTAAATTACTAATTGCCCATTCATTTTGTTTTTCAAAAATCCCAGTACGTCGCAGTCCATTTTTTCAGGAGGTAGACAATCCAGAAACCCAGTACATTTTAAAATACACAATCCGAAATAACTAAAATCCCAGCACATTAAGCGGAACATTTGCCATCCCAGTACACGCAGTACATATAGATTTCTTAATGGAAAGTGAATGCAGATCACCTAAAATTCCTCCACTACTAGTGAATAACATTTTTCTTTACAGTGCCATGGACAAAAGAATTTGTGAAATACTTTTCTGACACATGTAAGCTCCTTTCCATTCCTAGTCAACAACCTGATCTTAATTTTCAAACCGATCAAATAATTTCTCTTATTCGCTCTATTGACAAAAATAAAAGTAATGGAGCCGATGGGAATTCTGCCAGAATGATCTTTATATGCGACGCTTCATTAGTTCTTCCATTCAAAATTATTTTTTCAAACATTTGCAGGACTGGCAATTAACCTGACTTGGAAAGAAGCTAATGTTTCTCTATTTGACAAAAAAGGTTCAAAACAAATTATTAAAAACTATAGGCTTCTCTTTCTAATTTATATTAACGACCTTAAATATGAAATCCAATATAAAAAAAAATAATTTACGAGCAGCTTGGCTGGAAAAGCCTTTCAGAAAGAAGGTGGGCTCATCGTTTGTGCCAATTTTTTAAAAAGACTTATGATTTAACTCCTTCTTATCTAACTAGACTCGCACCAACTGAGAGAAATATTCAACTCCGTAATCGGCCCTGTTACCATGAAATAATATGCAATACTAACCGATATTAAAACAGCTTTCTACCTGAAGCTATTAAATCTTATAATTCATCTTCTGTGTCTTTATCAATCTTTAAGAGCAAAATATTTAAACTTATAGGGACTTTTTTAGGACCCATCATCAAAACCAATAATCCGAAGAAATTTTTAGGTTTTGTCAATTTTTGGCCGGTTACCGGACAAAAAACTGTCGATCGGCATATACAGCAAGATAAGGGTTTTTCAGCTAAGAAAAAGAGT
>JAUKPT010004715.1:0-10917 GCA_032273505.1 Nanomia bijuga
AGTTAGAAAATTATTTTTCTAATACTTACTAATTACCAAATCTGATTTTTAATTTTCTCTTGATCTTTCAAATCATCCTACATCCCATGGAAGGTTTAAACATATAGACTTTAATGCTATGTTGTTTACTTTTGGATCATAAGCACACTTGAAGTCACCACCACCCCCACCCCCTCGTCTCTTTTTCTGAAGAGGAGTAGTAATCCTAGATCAGCTTGTCTGAATGGTTACCTCCTCCCCATGAAGTTAATTTAGTTTTTAGAGTCTTTAGAATCTATTGTCTATAATTATATATAATATAGTTTGTAAATAGTTATTCTAGATTTTTGTATATGTATTTTTTTTTATGGGAAATAAATTGTTGAATCAAATTGAATTGAATTGTTGAGCAACTTTATTTAATATATTTATTACAAGTATTTTTAGTGTATATGTTGGTGAAATTATTTATACATATATTTTGGGAGGTGAATTTATAGTAGAAGATAATATTAATTCCAATTGTATATTCGACTCTTGGACTTACCCGAACCTGCAAAGTTTAATTATAGCAAATCGGAGCAAATCAAAATTCTTATTTTGTACACTTGGGGTGATAATTTTAGGTCCTCTTTTCAACAGCTACATCCTGGTAAATTTGCAATTAATTATCTCAAAAACTGCAACAATTCACACACTAAAACCTAATATGAGCTTTCAGAATAATATAGGTTTCACTATGCTGTTGCAGTTTTTGAGATAATCAATTTGTTTTGTTAAAAATTGCTCTTTGGCCTGAAATGACTAAAATAACCACTATATCAGGGTGACCACTCAGATTTTTCTTTGAATTTTTAGGAGATTTTAGGAGATTTTTCTTTCTTATTTTATCTTACTTTTTATTCTTTATTTTTATCAAGATTTTACGAGAAATTTAGTTTAGGAGTTTTAGGAGTATGATCACCCTTTATCATATCATAATTTTTGATGAAATTATGATCCTAAGTCCATGAAATCAATCTCTCAACCCACTGTGCATCCAGCTTAGCTCCCCGAGCAGGTTTGGAAATTTTATAAGCCCCCGCTTAGCAATTTTCAGGTAATTTTACACCCCTATCGTATGGATCTAATTATGTCACTATTTCAAGATTTTAGAGAACTTTATATGCTTCAAAAACCCCCCAAACATGAATTATATGATCTGATCGCTTGACAACATTATCTTATATTCAGTTTTTATCACTTTTGCTTTTAAACTCAAAATTAGTCAGAAAAGGATCAAATTTCTAACCATTTCTGACTATTCCTGACCGTTTCCAATCTATATCTGACTAGACACAGAAAGATTGGAAAATATTGGCATCTGTGGCTAGGGCTGGATGGCTGGCAGCTGTGGCTAGGGCTGGATGGCTATAAGAGCAATCAATTCAATAAACAAAGTATAGGTATGTCATACCAATGGGTATGTCAATATAGCTGCTGTAGGCCCAGATGGTATCTCTGCATCATTTCTAAAACAATATAAAGAAGCAGTTGTATATCCCTTATACCTGCTATATGGAGAAAGATTAGATGAGGGTGAACTATGTGCAGATGCTAAAATGAGCAGTGTTATCCCAATACATAAGGAGGAAGTTTAGGCTTTCCTGCAAACTATTAACCAATTTCTAAAACATCTCAATTAACGTGAAATTTTTTGAAAAGATCATACGTAAGAATTTAGTAAAGACAATCATCTGTCTAATAATACCCAACATGGTTTCTGTGCTGGAAGGTCATTCTCAGCCAGTTACTTGAGTACCATGACAAAATGGTGTTCCCTCAAAGGTGGCTGATCAGACCTCTCAATAAGGTTTTGTGCAGGGGAGCTATTAATCACTCTCCTCAAGTCAATTTAGGTGCACCATTAGGTGCAATATTTCAAAAACTCCATAAATCCCCTATAAAATGCCAATTTGAGGAGAGCTATTTTTGTATAAAATCACTCTCCTCAATTGATTTCAGGGGAGTGATGAGGCGCTGCAGAGTGATCATGCGCCTCTTATTGAGAGGCCTGCTGATGTATTATAAAGTGTCCCACATGGTACAGTCCTTGAACCAATACATTTTCTCATACACATAGCTGACATAGACACAGAGTTAAAAGTATTCCAAACTAGTTTTGCTGACAATAAAGTATTAATCATTGTATTAGTAGAACGATATAGTCTTGCTATATCGTTCTACTAATACAATGATTAATACTTTTAAATTGCAAAGTGACATTAACTCTACATACAATTGGACAAAAAAATAAAAAATACAAAGTTCCAATTACTTCCCTATGGCAAAAATGACATTATTAAGAAAACATCATGCTTCCTCTCACCAACTGCTGGACGTTGTTGAAAAGATAAGGAAAATGTTTGGCTGGATTCTACGTACATTTAAGACTAGATTATCCCATGGTCACCATCAAAGTTGGCTGATATCCAAAACCTTGATATGGTTCAAAGATCATTTGAGAAGAAAATTGAAGGTATGCACACACTGACATAATGGGATCAGTTAAAAAACTATGACTATACTCACTTGAAAGACGTAGAGAACGATACTGAATTTTTTATGTGTGGAAAATGTTTGAGGGCTTGTCCCAAACTTACATCACTGGATCACGATGCACAATCACATCTGATAGGGAAGATTGTAAGATATACCATTTGCTCTAATGAATGGGAGCATACCAAACCTTAAGATTCAACAGTTTCAGCATACATGGAACAATATTATTTAATAACCTTCTGAAGTTTATTCGAATCTCAAAATACTCATTGAATGATAAAATCAAGTTAGACTTGGACACTTACCTGAAGAAAATACCAGATGAACCCCAGATTCCTGGTTACAGAAGAGCAAGGACAAATGGTATATTAGATCATGGCCAGCTTAAGATAAGGCCCAATATGTCACCAACAAGATTCTCCTATCTCAAGTTCTATCAATCTGTAGAACCCCCAACTTTCAGAACCTTTTAATGATAGTAAAGGATTAAGATCAAACTGGTTTTTAGTTTGAATGAATGATATTTGGTAGAAAAAAGGTTTTCACAAATTTTCTTTCACTGCTTGTAGCTTAGTCGATTTTACTGTTTTCAAGCTCTACTTTTAGTAGAATGTAGTCACTATAGACTTCTTACTTCTGATAAAATTATATCGAAATCACTTATCTAGTTATTTAGAAAAAGTCCTTTAAAAATTTTCAAGTTTATGACCGCAAGGCTATCTTTACCCTTTATGTTTAAAATTTGCAAAAAAAAATTGTATTAAAATATCTTTATTGCTTCTTAATGATAATTAAGTGTCAAATCAGACTAATCTAAAATCTTCACTCAGCCCCTTAGTTTCAAAAAAGATGAATTGAAATTGTCTTTTTTTTAATAAAACGAAAGAACGAAAAATGATAGTCTTGCCATTTTGTAATAAGATTCATATTATGACGATTGTTACATCCTGAAAAAATAGTCCAGAAAAAATAATTTTTCTGCATGTTTTAACCTTCTAAAAATAAATTTAAGGGTCTTTTTCTTCCCCATTTATTGATAAATTTCTTTCTCAAACTCAAATGTTTACTAATCCATCAAAGATTATGTGTCTAAAATGTTGAGTTTAATGCTTTTTTTAACCCCATGATCTAGAAATCTGTCGGTGACATATTATACTCTGGCGTTTCATTCTCCGTACACCCGTTTCGGACGGGTCCATTCTTCTGCTTCTGCTCCGGCGATTATCTCACTCGTCCCGCCCTTCTTCATAGTGTCTTTCCATCCCAATCTTCTCTAAACTCCCATTTCGTATCAGGGGCGCGTCCGCTTTAGCAGCGGCCGGGATTCTGGATTTCGAAATCCAGATTCTCGGTCGTTGGTCCAGCAACTCGTTCCTCCGGTACATTCGGCTCCGCCCCTCGTCGCTCCGCGACCACCAGTCCCGTATGCGTCACGCCCCTCTTCTTTACCTGAGTTCTTATCCCCCGGGTTGGGGGACCCGGTGGTACTTGGGAACTGGAATCCTAAGTTGGCGAAATTGGCGGTGATTTAGTTGGTGTGTGTGTGATGTACGAATGTCGTATAGTTATTGTCTGTCATGATGTCTATTCTGGTTTTGTTATACTTATATGTTTATAGGTCATGTTGCGATCACTTAAATGGCATGGCATTTTATTCATTATTATTATTATTATTATTATTATTATTATTATTATTATTATTATTTAATATTTTGTCACGTTGCGATCATTGAAATGGCGGACAAAGAATTTCTCATCATATGAGTATAACAGAACAGGTGTTTTAGTAATCAGGCATGTGTCAGATATTCAGATACTTTTAGGATACGCTTCACGAACCATGACGTATCACATATAATAAATAATTAGGTACGAATGTGTGTCAGTTCATGTATGTCAACTCTATTTGCATATTTATATGATGAGAGATACTTTTCATAGGCATGGCGTATCATTTCAGTTCGTACGATGTGTACGATGTGTATGTTGTGTCAGGATCCTCCAGTTCCCCAGTTGCCACCCGCCAAATTACATATATTGTGTTTTCTATGTTTCCAGGTCTATTTATTGCATTTATTTCCATTATTTCGTCGACATAATGAGTTAAAAATTTAATTTCAAACTTCAGGTCTCCCGGCAAATCCGAATTCGATATTTAGGGAAGCCGCCATGTTTTCTTCAAGTTTAGGATATCATAGTCAAGCCGAAATCAATGACGAAACAATAGAATTTCTATGTCACATCACGCATAAATTAGCGAGTTTTATATCCATCTGTAACACATCCCTGCTTTGACGAGAGAGAGAGTCAATAACTTGACGATCCTGAAATTTCGGATGACGCTCTAAAAATTAAATTGAAGTGCTGAGCCAGCGCTCCCAAAAAATTACCAAAAATTTACAGCGCTGATTTTTAGTATTCTATTTGAGTTGAAATTTCAATTTTATAATAAATTTTACCAATAAAACTTTGACGGATGACAACACTTGACTTTTCGCGCACAAAACTTTCCCGATTTTCGATTTTACTTTCTTACCTGGTGGCAGAATCACGAAAATTCCCTTGACCAACCTCATCAAAACTAGGCCAACTATGATTATGTTCGTAATGGGCTGGGTTTTAAAGAGGTTGGTCTTTACTTATAAAGAGGAGCACATGTATGAAGGTGACCTTCAACATTAAGAGGGGGCAATCAAAAATTGAGGGCAAATCGTAATAATTTGCAATTTTAAATTGACTAAATTTGATTGCATTACATGAAATTAGCCCACGAAAAACATGGAATAATAAGATTTTTTGAAGTATTGATTTCTGGATGGGATAGGGGGCGCATTGCAGAGAAAATTTTCATTTGGGGGGGATGCCCCAATTTGGGGGGGATGCCCCCTCAGCTACGTGACTGAAAGAGCGATGAGCGAGGGGAAATGAAGGAAATGAGAATACATATTTACCATGCATGATTCATGCTACAAATTGTTTCAAACGATTTAAAAAAATTAAAAAATTAATACACCTTCCATTTTATTTCCACCTTTGTTTATTCTGAAAAAGTGGGATCATTTTAAATCCACCATCCCTTTATTCCCATGATGATGGATTGGATCATTTGAATTTTAACTCAAAGATCAATTTTAACATAGAGACAAGTTTAAGTTACTTTAATGAAGTAAGCCTATAGTCTTTTAAAAATGAAAATTACATCATGAAGATACTGATTGGCTAAATTTAGATCTTTTGAGTTTTAAGTTATAAGTTAATGAAAATGTCAAATCATTATATTTTAGGCTTGTAGTAAAATGGGATTCAACTACCTCCCTAGTTAATGAGACCAAGAATCGATCGTTTTCACTGCATGGTACCTTTCCCTAGTTTCAAAATTAAGGTGTAGTTGTGAAAACAACCATTCAGTGAAACTGTGATCAAGAGAATAAAACATACAGTATGAATTGATACTATACTATATTACAGGTAAACCCATGCCATGCTAGAGAAGTCCCCCCATAAAATATGTCGACCGAGATCGATTGGGATCGACTGGGATCGACCAGGATTGGCCAGGAACTGCCAGTCGATATTGGTCGATATATATCATGAGGGGGGACGCTAGAGGAAAAATTAGGTAGTACAGTTGATACCTGACTAAAAACTTGGTAAAAAAAAGGAGATTGAGCGGAAAAATCAAGGTTTTGGCCAGACTATACACCATTGGATTTCAAGAACTGACTGAATAAAAAAATAATAATTCCCAAAAGAAGTGTGTAATGAAAATTTCAAAATTTTAAAATTCAGAATAACTTTCAAGAAAATCTGAAATTAATCGACAAAATTCGACTTTAATAAAGTATTTTTGACAAGATTTTACATTATTCGTCACATACCGCCAAATTTTGTCTCACTTATTAAATAATGTTGAAAATCACTCTGGGGGGGGGGGTCAGGGGTCAGGGATGCGTTCGTTTTTTTTCGTAATAACCCTCTTTAACGATGGAACCCTCTTTAACATTGCAACCCTCTTTAACAGTGCAACCCTCTTTAACGGTGCAACCCTCTTTAACGGTGCAACACTCTTTAACGGTGCAACACTCTTTTCCGCCTTTTTCATGAAAATGAAATTGACATTTATTTATTATTAAATGTTAATGGTGTTCTTTCCCTCTCGAATCATCATGTTCTCCTTGCGGCAGTGTTCAATTGCTAGTACTTTTTTATTTTCTTTGTTTTCACTTAATAGATCACAATTATTATACTTAATGTATATTTTGTACAATTATCCTATATACTATATTGGATCTTACATACTGAATGGAGTCCTAATCATCTCTTCAATCTTGTCCTTGAAGCTCGACTCAGGTAAATATACCCCTCCTGCAAAACTTAACCTATCCCCAAAACGTATATTTGCGGCATCAAAATTTCGCTGTTACATTGCCAAGATTAAAAAAAATGAAATTGCCATTGTAAAATCAAGGTGTGAATCGCTATACAGAAATCTCGTACATCTTTTCCTCGAAATCATATTGTTTATTCTGAAATATTGTGTTTAAAGAAAAATCTGATAAGTCTTTAGAGGTAGTAATTTACCCCTCGTATAAAATTATATGGCTAGGAAACTTGTACGCAATGTCAAATAGAGCTTAGATTTCTAACAAATTAGCAATGTGACCAAATGAGAATGAAAGTAATATTCAACATATAGAAATATTTTAAATAATAATCTATACTCTAAAGAAGCTTTTATGCTTTTATACCACATTTCAAATACATGTAAACGCATATTAAGCTTATAGTAGTTATGTGATAAAACATATATGTAAAAAGTACAATTCATCAATTAGCACTTGTTTCCGAGCCATTTTGAGCGAAATATTGTCAACAAAAATTACACAAAAATCACACATTTGTTTTAAGCAAAGAATGAAAATGTTCGACCAATCGCGAAATATAGTGCCACAAAGTTCACATATGCTCCCAACCAAATTGAAACGATCACTAAGTATCTTAAAGTTGAGACATTTTCTTGCAATAAAGAAAGTATGTTTTGTGTATAAAGAACTGTCTAATATATAATGTATGCTCATAAATGAATTTTAAGTTGGTGTAAATTAGTTTGTTTGTTTTAATTACATATTTAACCAACTCAAATTAAATTTAATGATAATAATAATAATAATAATAATAATAATAATAAAAATAATAATAATGATGATCATAGGGTTTTCTTGCAAAATAATCAAAAGTTTACTTTAAACAAGTTTTCATCTAATCTTTAGCAACATGGCACTATGAAATTTTAAAACAATCTTAACATATATTATTGTATCTGCGAACAGTTGATTATATTATGATTGATTAGTTTAACTGGATTGAGTGTTGCAGGTACAACACGGTGCCGTTAAAGAGGGTTGCACCGTTAAAGAGGGTTCCACTGTTAAAGAAAGTTCCACCTTTAAAGAGGGTTGCACCGTTAAAGAGGGTTCCACTGTTAAAGAGGGTTGCATTGTTAAAGAGGGCTGCATCGTTAAAGAGGATTTCGCTTATTTTGAAAAAAAAGAATGCATCAGGGATGCAAGTGCTTAATAATGAAAAAACAGGAAAATTCTCAGACAATGGTCAGAAGCTCTTTCCAAATGGGGTCCAGGGTCAACAGCCTGGAAAATGTTTGAATTCATGATTTCTTTTGCACCATTCAGAGCAGTTTTGGGGTTTGTTGTTGGGTCAAAAACAGTCTCCTGGTTTACCACTTGCATCCGGAAAAGTATGGTACTACTGTACCATTTTTTGCGTTTTGCATAATAAGACAAAAAATAGGAAAAGAGAATTTTAGTACATAGTACATACAGTATAAAATGTAATAAAAAATAAAAAAATACTGTCTTATTCATCATTTTTGGCATCATTGTTGAACAATGATTGTGGGGGTAATACTAAAGTAAAATGCATTATGAGAAAGAACATTATTTTTTAAACATTTTTAAGATGTCACCAAACACAGCCTCCTCACCACCCATGTCCTCAATTTTCTTATTGAGATCTGTGAAATCTACATACGACTTAATACGTCCATGCTCATCAGTTTCTAGTGGTTCGGGAGGTCTATTAAAAAGTCTCGTTTTATCTTCATTTTCACGCAAACTATTTGCAGTTGATTTTTCACTATCAATTGGACTTTCATAACTTATTTCTCGATCTGTCACAATTAGAAGTGCGCTGTTTGAAGCTGCTTTTAAATTATCAAGGCTTGATCCTTGAATGGATTCTGCTGCATCCTTTTGTATAGGACAATGTTGATATAGACCAGATGGATTCATAACATAAGGTAATGTTGGTTGTTGTGGTGGATTGACTTGGGAAGTGTGACCTCTTCGCAAATAATCCATGGGTTTTGGTATTTGTTTGAACTTGTCTTCAACTTCGACAGTAAGTGGTTCGAAATTAGAGAAAGCTGGCGTACTGGTCATCGAAGGAGGCGGTGGTGTATATTGTATTTCTTTAAAACCTTCAGCTCCGGGCGATGGTGTACTTATTACTTCTTTAACAGTTGTAGAAGTAGGAGTACTACTTCCAGTCGAACTAGGCGAATCTTGATCAGAACTCTTTTTGACATTCATTACTACTGGATCAGGTATCTTTAATGGCGCTAGTTTTGCTGATTTCTTAGATAGTTTTGATGAGTTTTGTCTTACTTTCTTACCACCTAAATTCATGTTAAAAAGACGTACCATTAATGTCATGTCCTCATGTTTTGTACATTTTGTTTTATTTGATTGAAGATACATCTCATAATGAAGGGATGTGATTTCATCAATTACAGCTTGGGCAACACCATCAATTGACTTTTGTCGTAGAATTTCCTGATGTACCATACTGGTGATATTATTGTTTATCATATTAGGTTTCGTTCCTGTGGCTTCCTCATAAGCTTTATACACACCAGCAGACATAAGTATTAAAAACTTCATTGGGGCTCCAATAGTTTCACCACCATGAATATAAGGAGATGATAACACAGGTTCAGTTTCTGCATCATGTAAAATCTCATCATTCTTATAACCGCCTTTAAATGCCCAGTCACCAATACTTCGTGTTGTATTCAAAACATTTGAATATTGTAGTTTTTCGATATCAATACCCAAATTTGCAAGTCTCTGTAATTCGGATACAGTTGAAATGGTGTGATCAACACTTAGTTGTACTAAAGCTAGATCACCACTTTCATCGCCTCGGCAAAGTAATGCCCTTGTATCACCAACATTAGCAATAAATAGTTTTGACTTGTGGATAAGTGCTATCGCTGCAGAACAACCTCCAGCAATATCTCGTTCAAGTTTTTCTAAATCATTAAATAATGAAGGATACTTCATGGCTGCTTCTTTACGGTTTTCTCCTTCTAAATGACTTTCAAGTTTGAATTTGTCCATTAGAGAATCATTAATTAAGTCTTCAACAAATGCTTTTGATAAACAATCAAACGAGTCATGTAATTGGTTCCTAACGTCTTCATCCTCAAAATCATCTTTCAATTGACCAAGTATAAGTTCTGCCGGTAGCTTTTGAGCAGCAAAATTTGCAACTTTAGCTCCATCATGGCCATCAATAACACCATATAAATAACATTCATCTGGACATTGAAAATGAAAGCTTCTGTCTTCGTATCGATCTAGACCAACAAAACCATCAGCAAGACTATAGTCTTGATTTGTTTGGAAACCAACGCCAGCTCGATGACATTTTGGAAGGTCATCAGTCCAATTATAAAGAGCACCAAACAGTTGCATTGGTCCCATTCTTTTCTTCTTGCGAAACGATCTTCGAAAGAAATCTATCTTTTCGCCGCTCTCCCAGCACGAGGCATGAACCAAGATTTGTTTAAATAAAATATAAAGAAGAAAAAAGATAAAGGTTTGAACTCGTGTTTTGTTTAACTAAGATTTGAATATTGAGTGAAAATAGTATTTTTAAAGAGCTATATAAGTGAAAAAAAGAATTTTCATTAAACAAAGATATAGCTATGTTTTAATTCCATAAATGAGGTGCTGATAAAGGTGCTGATGGGACAAAAAAACAATTTTTAAAAACATTTTGCTGCATCCACACAAAACAAAAACAACGTTCTCGTCGTTTCGTTTCACTTCGCTTTACAAGCCCGGCGGGGTGTTTTGATGAATCAGCAAAAATTATGAGCACGTGATCCATGTTTTACTGGAATATTTTATGAAAGGCACTGTATATCTTCTTTAAATTTTTAAGAAAGAAGTTATTTACCGGAACCCTCCAGAGGTATGTAAAACGCTATTTACCTGAATTGTTCTGATATACAAAACCAGGCGCGTATTTAGATAGGATCGACTAGTTCCTTATGCACCTATCACTAAAATGAAATCCAAATTTCAATTTCAA
>JAUKPT010004716.1:0-10916 GCA_032273505.1 Nanomia bijuga
ATGCAGGTAATCATAGTATAAACGACAGCATAGTAAGAGATGATGAAAGTGATAGTGTGAGAACAGAATTGCTGCAGAGCACTGAAAATCCAGATGTGAATAATCAAGTAAGAAGATCAACTAGAATAAGGAAAAGTACCAAAAAACCTGAGTATCAGTACAGTTAAAAAAAGGGAAAGGATGTAGTAATATTGTGTTATCAATCAATCAATCAATTAGTTGTGTGCCATTATATTTATATTCAGCTGTGTGCCGTTTCTTTATTTACGGAGAAATTGTAACAAATTGAATTCATTAATAAATTAGATATCACTATATATATATATAATATCTAATGTCCTTTCATTACAATTTGACACCGTTGATCATGCAATCCTTTTGAAAAAGTTGGAACACTATGGACTTTGTGGTATTGCTAATAAATGGTTTGCTTCTTATCTAAAATAGAATGCAATTTGTATCAATCGATGGTGTATTATCTGACACAATTTTTATGTTATTAGGTGTCCAGTAGGGGTCAATATTAGGCCCATTACTGTTTTCTTTATATTAATGACTTCCATGAAGCTGTACAATACAGTTTTTCAAGACACTTTGCTAATGACACAAATCTCCTTCTCACTGGCAACTCTCCTAATAAAATTCAAAAAAAAATTAACATAGACCTCAAATTAATAACAAAATGGCTAAGAGTTAATAAGATATCAATAACAATGGCAAATCAGAGCTCCTTGTCTTTCAACATCCATCTAAAATTATCAATTTCAACCTGAATTGTTTATTATGTTCTAATTGATCCACATGGAACATCCAAATGGAACATCCAAATGGAACATCCATGTTGACTTATTAGCTCCAAAACTAGGGATTTAAGTATGCTATCAAAACTCAGGCACATTCTAAACTCTACCACATTACGTTCAGTTTATGTTATATTTTTCTCACTCATGACATATGGCACCTTAGTTTAGGGTCAAAACCAAGCTGCAAGACAAAGCTATAAGAATAATAAATTTTGCCTCTTGTAATGACTCTAGGGGTGAATGATATAGAAAAACAAATATTTTGACATTTAGGGACAAAATCAATGTTAATTTCAGTGGCATTCTACCAACTTCTTCACCTTAGAAAGAAATAACCATGGCCACCTAACAAGATCAGCAGCAAAAATGTATTATAGCCTAACCTAAGATAAGAACAAGCATAAATGGAATAAAAAGCAATCAATACTAGTGTTGAATTATTTTTCTACATGCTCTAGAAAAATATTCTCTGCATAAGAGCACAAAGCTCATTTGTAAAAAAAAAACAATCACTTAATATCTTATTAATTCATACTAAAATGTTCTCATATTCTTTCATTCTTGATTAAATGTTATTTTGTTTACATCTATTTTCTGTAGAGTAAAGGAATGTTATCATGTACTTGACCCACCACATCATTTGAATATTATGAACTGAAAAAATGATATTCCCTTCAATTTTCCTTCGTTTTTATCAACAAGTTTCTCGCCAAATATACAGACTCGACTTATAGACCATGTAGACCTTGTAGACCATGAGCAGTTCTAAATTATTTTTCGATCGCATATGTTTTTTCATTTTTCATTTTTCTATCTAGCTATTCCTTACTTATTTTGCTTGTGTAAACATAAATCCAACACTGTTATCTTAATATTTGTCAACATGTATTTAAATATTTTATTCATGTGTGTGCAAGAGTGCCTTAATATTTTATTGTTTCAATCAACAACTCACTTATTTGGGCTTTTAAAACCGGAATTTTTTTTCGTTAAATCACAAAACAAACAAGTATGTTTTGAACACATGGCATTCTTACAATAACTTTTAGTTTCTTGAGGCATAACTTGCTATTACTTGAGTTTTCTCAATCTCTATTTTTAGTTATGTTGGCAGCAAAAAATCTAAAGTTGTCATAAATGTATTTTTATTAGTTATTTATTTCAAAATCATTTTGCTAAAATATATTCATATTCATATATATATTCATATTCTTCAGTTGACTGTCCATTAATGAACGATGTTGTTGAGGTGAGAGCAAATTATTTTCTAATAGGTGAGTCAAAAATGACTCCATGATCCTTCACAAGACACAAGTCAGGCTTAGTTGGGCAGACATTTAAAAACTTTATTACCCAAGTACTAAAATGATTCTGACCATCATTTCTATCTTGTCCCTTCTGGCTCTAGCCAGTTTGAATTAGAACAGAAAACTGTCTGCGTCTGTAAGCATAATAAATGGACACTACTGGAAACCAAATTCTTATGTGTATTCATGTAATATATCTGAATTTTGGGTCAATTGAAATTTGAGGACATCTCGATTTGTTCTCAACATTGCCTGCATTTTGCTTTTCCAGTTTTAGCAATGTTTTTGTTCTGACGTTAACTTCTGGGATTATTTCTTTCGTATTGTTCGCTTTTGGAGCCCTCATTATTTCTTTTTTATTAATTAATTTTGGAAATATTTTCTTTTTGTACTATCTTTTTTATATCATTTTTTTATATTTTTTGTGGTTTGTTTTGAATTAGTGCGCTGTGGGAATCTCCAAATTGCGTAAGCCATTTTTAGAATATCTTGTCCTCGCTATTAAAAGCTTTTTTTCCTTAGCAATTAGAGTACTTACGAATCTGTTCCCGTTCTGAAGCACCCTTGATTGGTCTTTTTTCAGCCTCATTTCTTTAACTTAGTCTTACCATGCTGACTGGTTTTGATGACACGCCAAGATTGGATAGAATGTCAATGACGTAACCCTCCTCGTTTTTCTTAATCTTATCTTCATTGTGACCAAACTCCTCTGAATTCCTTAATATGAAATTTGCTATTCGTTTTTCGATTTCCCTCTCCTTAATCTTTACTGGCATAATCTTTTTCATATCAGTGAAATAGGTAGTGTTGTTGCTTTCACTTTGATCAGGTTCAGTAGGGATAAAATTCTTCAATTCATTTTCTTCTAATTCAGCGATATTTCCTCAAGATTTGTAACCTTAGCTTTAGGGAGGGAATTTTATTTGTGAAGATTCAGTATGGTCCATATTGGATCCTTCTTCTATGTTTTCAATACTAGTACCATTCATGTTTTTGTGTGCATTGTAGTGTCATGGTATCATTTGTTGAAAAGGATAACAAAAGAGTAGATACAAATTGAAATTGTGTCTGCGAGGAGGTACGAATATAGTCAAATGATGTCCATCCTTCCTTGTAATTAATCCCCAATGTCTTTGCATTTCTTGAATGCACGTTGTCCAACTATATGTTTTCTGAAATCTACAATGCTGTGTATAGAGCATGCCAATAAAAATTGCATGGTATCTGGAAAAATGTCAACGATACTTTGTCAATTTAGCAAATTGTATCCATGTTATTTTCGTTCTAAAATTTGCCAAATAAATGATACATATAGTCGGATTTGATTAAACAAGTCCAACTTGTACACTTTTAAGTAAGCATTACATGCACAACTTGTTTTGAAATTATATTCACCAAAATAAATAAATATATATAATAAATATACCGAAATGTGAAATAGTATCATATGTTTGATGGATTAACAACAGTGTATGAAATTAGAAATCATGTTTCGAAAACCTGCATATGAGGTCTGAAAATGCACAACCTCCCATGAAATGTGAATAAGGAAAATTACCCAAAAAGGGTTGGATTACTTTCTGAGATAGTTGATCATCAACATTACCGTTTATTTTAGATTCTAGTTTCTTATCCATGTTTTGAAGACTTTTTTATTATCGATTTTTGGAAGGTTTCTACTAATTGATTGAAGTTACTAGATTCATTTTGCTCTGTAGAGACCTTTTGAGAAGATACTCCATTAAGAATAACCTGTTCATTGCATGAATTGCAAAGGAGCCACACTTATTAATGACTGGTTAATATATTGCAACCATTACACATACTCAGTCGCAGCCGTGATACTTGCACTTATATTCTGTAACATTACAGCTACTCCCTGTAGGCTTTATCCTAAACAGATCAGCAGTAGTATATTTCTCCTTCGTTTCTCTACTGCACTAATGCATTCTTAATAAGCGTGAAAATTCATGATGAGACCAGTATCTGTAGGCTTGGTGTACCGTGTTGACTTCAAACTTACTCCAGTGTGGATTCAATTCCTAGACTTTCAATATTTCTTTCATGAATAGTAAAAGCATTATCCATTTCTAAGAGTTTATCAAAAGTAGAATCTTTATCTTGGTATATGAGTTTCAAAGCCCTATAGTGGAGTTTATTTAAAGCAGACTGGTGTTCCTGTCCTTGGCTCCACTGTTGAAGAATAGTCAGTAAGGATGACATACGTTGGTGAGAACAAACTTGTTGCTGAGTTGGAGACCAGAGGGTGAACCAGAAATTTGAATCCTCTAAGCTGGTGATGAGGGATCTCAAAAAGAATGTAGATGTTCACCAATATGTCTGAGTCCTATGCCATAAGTGTACAACCTTTTTGCGAGACAAATGCTCAAACATCGTAAAGACATCCCTGTGTCTTTGCTGAAAGAGACTATAATTGATCAGGCCGTTCATATCTGGGGTTGTTATAGAAAGGAAAAAAAGACATACAAAGAGTAAGCTGAAGATCATTAAATCAATTCAGTTTGATGTTGGTAAATTCAGTGGAGTTCTAGGTCTTAGTGATGATTTCTACACTTTCAAGTCGTTTGTTAGTCCAGTATATGAAAATAATCATCTTGATAAAAAGGAAAAAGATTTTGTTATATGATTTTTTTATATGAGATTTCAACATCATCAATATTACTTTATATGGCAAAATTTGCATGTTCTGAAGAAGTTTACGACCATGCCTCTCACAGTATCAGATAACCATTTATTACCTAAAACCTCTGTATTTTTTGAAGTAATTTTTCTAGTTAAGATTTCATAATGAGGTCATTAAAGTGGTTGGAGTTTCTGTCAGCACTCCTAAATTGATTCTACTTATGAGAGGAGCCCTATGATGCAAAATTTCAGACAATTCAACCATTTTCAAATGTTCTCTGTAAGGGTATATTTACTTCTCTACTACTTCAGTGTATAACTAGCCTCCATATTATTTTCCCTAGGTTTGATGATGGTTTCGAGTTATTCCAGGCTCAAATTATAAGGAGTTGGACAACAAATGCACCCAAAAGTGTTTAAGCTATGACAATATTGTACAAGTTGATCCCTTTTATACTTTTTGCACATAAATAACTTGTTTCCCTGGGCCTATGTGATGACATGCATAATGAGAAACTAGGTGAAAAAACGAAAAACAGTCAGTAAAATTCACAAAAATTCAAATTTGGTGCTTATTTTAGACTGGTGTCTGTGATTAAACTCAACATATAAATTTTCAAAACACTATTTTTGTGTCATTTTGAAGTGTGTGATCGCGGTGTCAAATCAGATCTTGAGACAAAAAAGTCTTCATCTAAAGATTTAGCCAAGAAATGTGGTTTTTCACCAATTTCATCAATTTGCTCATGTTCTAGGATGAGCTTTGAGATCCTAAATCTACATCAATATTTGATTTGGGCCAAAAATATTTTGCACACTTACTTCTATCATTGGTGTCAACAAAATAACCAGAGGAATAACAATTTTGACAACATCACTATCAAAATGTCTAGATATTGCCTCTATTCACTTCACCTTTGCTGACATCACAATATGATAAGAAATAAAGTTTAAAATGAAAAATAAGTTATAATTGGGTTTCTCATACAAAAAAATGCCCCGATACAAAGTTTCAATTTGAAATCTTGCTCAGATCACAAGTTATTTAACAATAGCTTTTTTTTAACCTTGTAAACGGATTTCTGCTATGTTCCGATGAAAATTTTCAAAAGAAAATGCCATATTCAGATTTTTCAGTCTTATAAACTGTTTGGGTACGAAATCTTTATACCATTATCTGTGTTTAAATGACAAGCCAATTCTCTTGATTTTACATACATTTACATAGGAAAATCGTCTTTTTGAACCCAGTGACGTCATAAAAAAAGGTTGGAAAATCGCAACTTTAAAAAGATTACAACCTGCGAGTTTCAATTAGCTCTTTCAATTATCAATTAATTAAAACTGACTCCAAGTACTCCTTTAATGATCACGTATTCAACTTCCTGTTTGATATTGGGTGTGAAACGTTTGTGTCTAGATGTGCTGCCTTCGACTTTCTTCGAAGCCATTGTAAACAGATTGTTTGGCCTGGTCCTGTTCTATTGCATGGTGTCTAAGAATGTGAATTTGCAGCATGGTCACTATGAAGTCAAGCTGTCGATCTTTGATGTACCAGGTACTATGCCTCACTACGAATAGTCAGAAAAACTATAGTTGAGGCCTATGTTGCTGGTGAAGGTAAAGAATCAGACCTTCCTAATGTCTCCTTACTTGTTGACAGTGAAGCAGACTTCTTGTTCGACATAACCTACAACTGACCCTGTTGTTAATGTTTATGATCATCTTGCGACCCCAAAGATTATCTTCTCCATCAAAGCCATTACGTAGTTTTTGTTGTTTTTGTTGTAAATGCTGTCAAGTTTGTTCTCCAAAGGTAAGGGTGCTCTCAACTCTGTCAAGACCACTTGACTAGAATGGGGATGCTGTGGGGACTATCTTTGTCTGAGATGTCGAGAATGTTCTGAGTACAAAAGTGGAGAACGCATAGAGAGTGTTAATACAAGGTTGGAGAGGGTGGAGAGATTGAACAGAGTGCTATACATGCAAGTATCAGTATCATTCAGGCGCTCTTACCTTTCATGGAGAACCTGCAGAGAAGCTTGTTCCTAACAAAGATATAACCACCAGTGAAAGAAATTGACTGGTGATTCTGTTGCTAAGGAAGCTGTCTTGAAGTCTGAGGACAAATTACAGCAGGCAGGACATGTTGATTGGGTTTCAAATCTTACCAAAGAACAAATCAGAATGTTAAACAATGCTTCATCCCACTTCTACATGCAGTGGAGATTTGTTGTTAACCCAATTTTCATTGGGCCTTTTTTCATATGTCGTTTATTGTATTAAAAATACATTACTGATTCACCAATAGTCTGACATCAGCAATTAGCAGAGTCAGTTATACAGAATAAGTCAATTTTGGTAATTTTTCCCAATGTTGACTGATTTTGAACTTAAACCTGAACATTGGGCTTCCAAAGGTATTTATGGGATAGTGAGCTAGATCTAGACCAATTACCCCAGCAGAAAGTAATCAAGATTGTTATATATGGTGCTACGTCCGCGGGGAACCAAGCCCTGTGTGGGTTGCGTGTGTGATGTAGCACAAAAAGAGCTGCTGCTAAGTCTGTACAAAAAGTGTAAACAGTGATTTTTGAAATGTATATAGCTTCATCAGTTTCTATTCGTTTAAGCTAATTTTCATGCATATAGCCATCTCTATTTTAGCTTCATTTGTCATAAAGTTAGTATGTTTTGTTACCCAAAATAAGCCTTAAATGCATCAAAAATCATAATATTTCAGCTCCACTGGGGGTTACAAAACATACTATAATTTTTGAGATCAGCCAAGATAGTTAAGGTGGAATTTAAATGTTACGATTTTTATTCGAAATAAAGAAGTTGACTTTTTTCTTTTTCTTTTTCTAATCGTTATTCTTCTTATTTCCAAAAAAAAGTCAAATTTAAGGGCTCGTCAATAGCCACAATATATGTGAAGATTAGCTTAAACGAATAAAAATTCTAATTTAGACCATTTAAGCAAATCCCTTCCAGGGATTATGTTTTTTCAGAATAATATTCCAGATACCTTATTATCTGCTTATTGCAGATATGTGCAAAAATAAATTCTCATTTTCTCAAACTTATGTGGCTAATTTTGTGATAGTACCTCCTTTTGGAATTGGGCCACAACTTCAAGGTACTGTACTCCAAGGATTAATGACTTATTTCATAATTTTGAAACAGGTATTCAAATTTAAAAAAGCTTAAATGAATCATCATGGGAAGTGTCAAAACTATGTGGCTAAAGATGAGACAAATGTATGCATCAAATGGAGTTATAGTTGACTAAAATTTATGTTTATACAAGAGTGGCTAACGCATGCTGACAATATTTTTTCATTATATTATCAAAAATATGTGGCTTACCCTATTTTGTGTTTATTCATATACATTATATATAAGAGAACATAATACAAAATTATGTTATAAAAAAGAACATGTATGAATATACATTCAATAATAAATAATTGAAATCCATTAATTAATCAAGTTTGCAATTTGTCAGGTTTTAAAAATACAGCTGTTACCCACAAAATCTTAATAAAATGATTGCATAAGATGATTTTAAGAGGGAGGTATATTTCACCCTATTGACAATTCATTGCATGGTTTAGTAATTCTGTCAAAAGATGGAATTGTTCTTTGTATCCTAGTACATTATAAGACCTAATGAACCTAGCTCTAGTTAGTATTAATATTATTCTAACTTCATAGCCATAGTTATGAGTGAATAAAGCATGTTTGCAAGTTAGGAGAAACCCCCCTGATGTTCTTATGTTCTTATCAATTCTTATATGTGATGACCTCGACTATGGCTATTAGTTTCAGTTTAGCCACAATAGTTTAATTTGCAGTAACTTTAGCCACTTTTTTTTGCTGCTAGCAAATAAATTAGTTCATAAACATTACCTTAGTAAACAGTACTCATTTTTCTATGATTCAATTATATAGTATTTAATCTTATTTATGCGGTCTATAGTTTATTGGGACACCAGATGCTGACACCAACATCTGAAGTCCCATATAAGACCCGTTTTACGTCACCTATATACCGCATTACGAAATTATCCCCCGACGAAAGCATGACGATACTGCAGTAATACAGGAATAGAGTCTTGATTTATTTTCAGAATTCACAGCCTTAGTTTACATAATAGATTACACTGCAATACAGTGTCATCTTTTTAGTAAACAAAGATAAATGAGCGCAATGTTTCTTTTAAAAAACTAACCTAATACGGTGCTAGAGGGGGGATAAAACATTTTTCGCTGCTGTTCTGAGAAAGTAAGACATTTTACATCATTTTACGTCAATTACATCATTTTATGACATTCTACGACAATTAACATTGTCCTTACCGACATTTTCTGTTGCCATGATTGGATGTTGTCTCCTGTGGAGGGGGGATTCATAGGACCACTGATCCAAAAATCTATTATGAACAAACAAACAAAACAAATTTGATACCTGTGCTCTAGGTGCTCGAGCAAATTGCCCTGTGCGCACATCTCGAATGGATGTCAAACATAAAACCTCAGGTTCCTAAAAACGATTTAGATTTTGTAAAGAATAATATACAGAATTATGTAAATTATCCCGAAAATATCCCAGTACATTCTTTCCAAAATAGCCCACATCCCAGTATATGCAGTATGTCCTTGTATGCATGCATGCATGTATGAATGTATGTATGTATGTATGTATGTATGTATGTATGCATGTGTGTATGTATACATGTAGTATGCATGCATGCATGCATGCATGCATGCATGATTGTTGCTACACATGTGGACTCCTAAATAATTGTCCATTGGTTGATATTTTTATGTACAATTGACCGCAAGGTTTCAGCGCACAGAGCGATATATTATTTATTTTTCATATAATTTAGACAAAACTTATGTCATCCTTATCTACCTTCTCTACTTTCATTTGCTGAAAAACCATCAAAATCGACTCAAAATTGACACTTTTATTGCATAAAGTTACAAAGTTGTTCACATGTTTTGAAATAGACTATAGTTAGCAAATGTTTTTGCCCCTTGTTCCAAAATGAATAGTCTTCCCAATATACTGGCTTTTACAACTACCTTTGGGTAGTTTTTAGGAACCAAATATTTTTTACCAGTGACTGTACTCACAACTTCCCCAGATTTGTTTTGTAATTCATTTTTACATATGAAACAATTTGACTCACATTGTTCACTAAGGGTGTCATGGTGTGAACCCTCCTCTCATTGAATTTACGGGCGGATCTGGAGGCCATAATTTTGATGGATCATGGTGGGCTGATGATTTTTGAAAAATTAGGGTGGGGTTAATTTCCAGGGCAGGATTATATTTCTAGGACGGGAATGACCATTTTCTCCACTTAATGTATGTCATTATTATCAATATCAATATAATTAAAAATCGATTTTCATGTTTTTTCATAAAATTACTTGGACATAAGGCTTTCAGCAAAGATTCATTTTCCTGGACATGAGGCTAGGGAATATTTTCCAGGGTGGGGTGAAACATTTCAGGTTAGGGTGGGGGTTGAGCATTAGGGCGGGGTTCCCTCTTTGGGGTGGGGTTGCAATGTTAAATTGTTTCTTCTGTCGACTGCATGATTTTGAGATAGACACCCTCACCATAAATCAATCAGTTTTTTTTTTAAAATGGCTCTTTAATTCTATTCTAGTGAAAGCACCTGCTCCTAAAGACTTATCAAGTGTTGGAAACATTGGACTCAGTGAAATCGATTTGAAATGGGAAGTGGTGAAAGGGGCGGACAGTTACACCATTTTTGTCAACGCCACGAACAGCACTTTCAGAGAGATATCAGCTACGTCGGATGGGAAAACCATCATCACCAAGTTGAAACGAAATACCTTCTACAGTATCAGTATTGCGTCGGTAAATTTGGCGGGTACTGGTAAAAGATCCAATCCAGTAGTTTACAAGACAGCAGATATTGGTAAGTTGATATTTTTCCTCTATATTATTAATGCTTTATCACCATTTATCATCCCACGCTATACATCTTTAAGTTTTGCACCAGGGTCGCATCCAGGTATGATTTAGCATTATCGTGACTTATCGTATTATTATTATTATTATTATTATTATTATTATTATTATTATTATTATTATTATTATTATTATTATTATTATTAT
>JAUKPT010004717.1:0-10915 GCA_032273505.1 Nanomia bijuga
TTTATTATTATTTATTATTATTTATTATTTATTATTTATTAATTATTATTTTTATTTATTATTTTTATTTATTTTTATTATTTATTATTATTTATTATTATTTATTATTATTTATTATTATTTATTATTATTTATTACTATTTATTATTATTTATTATTATTTATTATTATTTATTATTTATTATTTATTATTTATTATTTCCTTACATTTTCTGATTTTCTTATGATTCCTGATTTTCATACTTCCTGATTTTCATACTTCCTGATTTCCTACTTTTCCAGATTTTCCTATGTTTTCTGATTTTCTTTTCCTGATTTTCTTTCGTTTCCTGATTTTCTTTCGTTTTCTGATTTTCTTACGTTTTCTGATTTTCTTACGTTTTCTGATTTTCTTACGTTTTCTGATTTTCTTACGTTTCCTGACTTTCTTACTTTTCCTGATTTTCCTACTTTTCCTGATTTTCCTATATTTTCTTATTTTCTTATCATTCCTGATTTTCATACTCTTCCTGATTTCCTACCTTTCTTGATTGTCTTACGATTCCTGATTTCCTGTCTTATGTTTCATGATTTTCCTACGTTTTCTGATTCCCTTATATTTTCTGATTTTCTCATGATTATTCATTTTCATACTTTTTTGATTCTTACTTTTCCTGATTTTCTAACGATTCTTGATTTTTATACTTTTCCTGATTTTCAGATTTTCCTACAATTTGACCCCTAGAAAACTGAATTCCAGTTAAGGTACTAAGTTCAAAAAAAGTACGAAGCATTATTAATTTAAGATAGTTTCCAAGTTTTGGTTGAAAAATATCAAAGCAACCGTGAGATATTTCATATGTGCTATTTTTTTAATAGAAAGTGCAAGAAATCTAAAAAAGTCTTTTTTTTCAACTTCCTAATACATAATTCAATTAAAATTTATATATGTTTTATCAAATTTTTGATAATTGTTGCCATATATCAAAAATATTTTTAACTGTTTCTTTCTTTAATCTGAGTTATGTCCGACTTTATGTCAAGGGGGCCATCCCCCCTTTCTGCACTGCAGGTTAAGTTTCGACAGATGACTGGATGGAGGGTGGATTTGAAGGTGTGTCATTTAATTGCATTACTCTAGTCGAATTTCAATCTCATTTCCTGTTTTAAATAGTTGATTATTTAAATAGCTGTCTAGTCTCACTTAAGTTTTTTATAAGCTGAAGAAATTCTAATTAGTTTTTAACAGTAAAATTCAAATTAATGTTATTTAAAATAATAATTTACAAAAAGACAACATATATGTTTGTACAGTAATCACCATCTTTTCCCATTGTTTTGATCTATTGTTCTAAGGGGTGGGGAGGGGATGTTTGGTGGCTTCTCAACTTTTATTTTTCTGTTGAAGTAGTGTTTCGGGTGGGTTTTCCTGTGTGTGTTGGTGGGGTGGAGTTTGGTATCCACAAAAAAGTGTCTCAGATAAATCACACTAATCAATTTCTTACTAGATAGGGAAGATAGGGAAGCTGAGTTTTCTACAAAAGATGGACTCATAGTGGGCCAAATCATAATATCTTTTGAATAATTTGTTGCCATTTTATCTAAAATGATTCTAGTTAATGGCTTATTAAAAACCTTTTTGTATCATCTGAGTTTGAATATGATGGTTGAATAATCACATGCATCGTGGCCTGTAAACATATAAATTGATTCCTGTAACCTTTAAACCTAACTTACTTCAACAAATAATTTTAATTTGCTCTGTCAAGAAATTCATTCTCTAGTTTAAACTCATAAATTAAGAAAGGATATTTAAATTGTTGTTTAAACAACAATACAAATTTGACCAAATGCCCACCTTTTAGGCCTTGGTAACATTCCGCATCATCGTCAGTCTCACTGTAAGCTGTTTGACAAAAACAACTTGTAGCATTGCATAATCGTCTTTAAGAGGCCTTCAAATGAAAACAATGTTCTTATAAAATCTTGTTTTCTCTATATGCATCCAACTCTCGTATGGAGTACAGAAATATTCTTTGAAAATGCTGAGAGATTGTTTATGTAGGTTTGGCTTATTTTCCATGCCACTGAATTATGTATCGAAATGCATTTTATATGGGTTAGGGCTTAATTCTTCGCTTAAGAATTTTGGTTTAACATCATATAAAATTGTGACATCTTGAAAGCAGCCCAATCAGATTCTTCATGATGTAATTTGCAACCAATGAAATGGCAAATATATCTATATAATATAGTTTCAGACAAGCCCTCATTTTATTTTTGACTTGTTTTGCAACTAAATTCAAATCCATTATATATAGAAAAAACTTCAGAAATGCTATTTCTGGTCATTTGAAGGAGCTAAAGTCTCAAAATTTCCCGTCAGTTCGTCCCAGGACCTCATTGGAGGGCTTAAATTGCCTGAAAATCTCATCTGTTTAGCAACTCGTTACGCTCGTCTCCTTACTGTGTTCATTGTTTGATTCTCATGGTAAAGAATTTCAACCCCCAATCAGTTATTTCGTGCGCATGAAGAGCTTTCGTGATTTTGGCGCTGTTATTAATTTTTATCAAATTTCAGTTAAAATTATTATAACAGTGATGAATAAGATATACCTGGATATACCATTTTACATTTCAGAAAAGGGTTAAACTTTCTTGCGATTTCCATTTTATCAAGACCTTTATCCGAGCATCTTTCGTTGGAAAAAAGGTGTAAAAAATCTGTAAATTTGAAATTTCAATAGTTAGAAATTACATCACAGGTATTTTATTGGTTCAATTCGAAAAAATTTATGTATTAACAAGAATAGATATGATGATACTGGAAGTTCTTCAGTTATTAAATCAGAATCTTGATGATGTAATTTTTAACAAATGAAACAGCAAATTTACCGATAATTTGCAGACAAACCCTTTAGCCAGACCGCAATCCACTTAAGGGGTTCATGTAAGACCTGGGGGGAACGGGAAAATTTGCAGGCCGAAATTTAATTGAAATATTTTATGCATTAAAATAAATTCAATTTGATTCCCCAACCCAGAAAATCTATAGTTGCACCCCTTTACACTAGAGACTAATTATACTGGATGGAAATTTTAACGAAATGTTTCGTTTTTTCAACATGTCTATTTATAGGCCTCGTCGAGAGAGAGAGAACAACACTTATCTAATAAGAGTACTTTAATGTAACATGATCTTTCCTCCTTGAAAAACATTATTTTCTTCATTATTATTTTGTTTTGGTTTTTCGTAGAAGTTGTGGTTTAGTCGGCAACAACCATCATCAGTTGAATCAAGATGATCGAGTCATGCATTACGTCGATGCTGGTTGCAACAAACCCGGTGTAGTGTCGGTGAAACTACAACACTTGAATGGACAGATAGTACCTGATTTTTCGAATGAAGTAAGTCGTTTTTTCCTTCGTTATAGTTTTTAAAGTGTCACTTGTTGGTTTAATATTTAAAACTGGTTGTTGTTGATCTCGAACTTTCTGTTTTTTTATTATTTCACTCTCATGCCTGCAAAGAATAATAATTAGTCTGTAACATGAGTCTTTGGTTTTCTTAAGTGTTATTCCAATGGCTTTGTTTTAAATGTCATATAAATTCAAAATTATTTCAAATTTATTTAAAATAAGATCTTAAAGACCTTAAAGTAGGGCCCCGCTCTTCTTCGTGACATAGACCTCATTAATTCTCGTAAACAACTCTCTCGTTAACCTACTGTTTCTTTGTTATTGTTTTTGAAAGTGTCACTTGTTGGTTTAATATTTAAAGCTGGTTGTTGTTGATCTCGAACTTTTCTGTTCGAGGCTTGTCTTGTTCAGTTGCAGTTTAGTTGTATCCATTGCAGTTGGCAAATTTATTTTTCGATTAAAAGAAAGATATCTGAAGTCTGTAGAAAGAATTTTGTTTCTTGTGGGAATTGAATTACCAATTTAGTTTTTACGATAGTGTAAGCACTGAAATAGTGGTTCTACTATGAGTTTTTCAAAGAAAAAATATAGATCAGTTAGTTTGCTAGATTGCAAAATTGTTTAAATAATAGTTCTTACTATAAATATTACTATAAATAATACTATCAATCCTTGAAAGGAATTGAGCTTTCATTATATTAACTTTCAAGATCTATCATCCATGCAACGGTGATTATTCTGGCCAAAATTCTTTAATTATGGACCTGCCACCAAAATTCAAAATTCTTAATTTTGCCCTGTTTTTGTTGTGTTTCGCAGAGTTTCTTAAGGTAAAATTGGTAATAATATAAAAAATGTTAAATTGTGAAAATATATCTTTAATTTCATCCCCAAGTCTGAGGGAAACTTTCCAATATGTTTCAGGCGTTTAAAGTTGGAATTTCTCCCCAAGTCTGCAATCTTATGCCGAGAAAATTGGGGACGGAATTCACTTTTTCAAAATTTGGGGGAAGATAGAATTCATCTTTATTCAATCTTCTACCCTTGAATTCAGATGTTGTATTGTTGTATTGTTCTGAGTATGTTGTCCATCTTTGTCTGCAAATTAGGTAAAGAATAATTCTGACGATTTTTAGACAATTTTGTAGACTAACTCAAAAGTATTGAATTTTCAATTCAAATGAGAAAGAATCTATATCCTCTATGAAAAGTACAGTTTGATTAGACATTGAATAACTGCAGTATGAATCATATGAAATTAAATTGAATATGAGCTAATTTAGCCGATTGATTGGTTGGAAATTGCATCAACAAAATTCTGATTCGTTCTCGAAGAAGCTTTTTTTATCATTTTTGATTATAACAAAACATCAAACTGTGACATTTTAAATTAGCTTTACGATGATGTTATTTTTAACCAATCAGACGGCTTAAATTGGCGATGACTCCTCATGAAGTAGGTTTAAGTTGTTTTTCTTTGTTAAAACTTTTGTTTTCAATACACTTTTAATGTATTCTATTTATAATTTGGCATATGTTTTCTTTTTCAATGGGCCATAAATGGTTTTAAAACCTTTGTAATGAAAATATTCTTTCAGTTGCTTTTTTTTGCCTTCTGTTGGCCTGTTACCAAGTTTTTATGGACAATACACCTTTTCTTAAGTCACGACGATTTGTTGAATCTTTAAATACTAGATGGCTAATTTTAAAAAGATGTGCTAGACTTTCATCACTTATGGTATTTTGATACCAACTCTAAATCCATTTAAAATTTCCAGTTTTCCAATTTTCATGCCCATTATTCACAATAAAACTTATTTCCAGAAACTAGAATGTTATTGGTCAATTTTCTGTTTGATTGGTTGGTAGTTACATCATCAAGATTTTGATTGGAGCACTAAATACTTATCGTATTTATTTTTATCAATACATTAATGTGTGACATTTTGAATTGAACCAATCAAAACTTGATGTTACTCTCAGGCAATGAAACGACAAATTAACATTAATTCTAGATTAAAGTAGATTAAAGATTAAAGTGATTACATCTAAATTCATCGGTGAATAATCAAAGAACAAATTTACTAATAATAATTTCGAGACTATTCTTTATTTCCAGACAGATCCCACGCCCTATTTCTATTTTTTGTTTTGAATCAAAATATGAAAACTCGATGAGAAAAAGTTGATAAGGGCTTGTCCACAAATATATACAGGTGACTTGCATTTCATTGGTTGCAAATTGCATCATCAAGATCTTGTTTGGCTCATATCAAAATATCCCAATTTGATGTTGGGCTATAGTATCGAAGTTGGTGATAAGATTTTAAAGAGAACCAATCAGATTCTTCATGATGTAATTTCCAACCAATCAAAGGACTACTGAACTTATATTTTGTAGGCAATTAGTTGAGCCTGCAGATGAAAAGTAAACCTTATGAAACATAGGAAAACTGTTTTCTGCTGTAGGTTCTTTATAATGCTGCAGCATTGTCTAATATTTTAGTCATTTTGCGATATACATTACTTATAAGTTGTTAACGAAGGTAAGCCTCTCCGTTTGCCCTATTTTGCTCATTTTGCATATTTTGCTCATTTCCTCGATTCTATTCTCAAAGACAGGCCCGAGAGTAGTAAGTGAAAATACGCAATTCTGTGTTTTTGATTTTTGTGACGAGGGATAGTTTTGCATTTTATACTATTTATCACTTTTTAATGTGTCTTTGGTTGTCTTAAGTGTTATTCCAATGGCTTTGTATTTGCATGTTGTCTTGTAAATTCAAAATTATTCAAATAAGATCTTAAAGACCTTAAATGAAGGCCCCACTCTTCTTCATGACTTGATATCATGAACGCGAAGTCACGTCACGGCTCGTAAACAGCTCTCTCGACAACCTGTTAGTCTTTGCAGATATAAAAGTTTTTGTTTTTGTTTTTTGTTGTTGTGAACGTCATCTTAAATTAATTTTCTTTTAATAACTTTTGAATCTGCTCGAGATCAGTTTGTAATGACACGAGAATCAAGTATGAAAACAAGTTTAATGTCAAGCACAAGGATAAATATTTTGGCCAAAACTCTGAATTTTTCCCTATACCATTTTCCAATTTCTTACTTGTTTTATAGGGTCCGGTTTTGGCACTTTTGGCCAAAATATTTACCCTTGGTCAAGCTTGATGTAGTTGCCTGAAGGATAATTGGCTGATATAATGTAGATTATTATTTTTTAGGACTCATCTCAAAACCTTAACTAATTAATACTATTGATTAGTTAGATATTCCATCATGAAGATCATGATTATATTGGCGGATCTAGAATATTCCCTCTAAAATGTGTATATTCAAGAATACGCTGAATACACTCATTTTAGAGCAAATATTTCTTTTATGAGAAGAAATAAGACAACAAAAGACAAACGAGTCGTGAAATCTGACTAATATTGAGTGAAATCATTTTTGAAGATACTCAGATCCGCCACTGGATTAGTTAAAAAAATAAATTATCAACATTTTCAGTTTTGATAAATTTTCAAATTCTGACAAATTCGACAAACTGCATTCTTAAATAAAATTTTATTAATAAATTAATCATTAATCGAAAATAGTACACATCATACGAAATAAAATAAAATATAATAAAACGAGACTCAAAACAGTGGAATGATAAAAGTACTACTTATCGAAACCCGCTGACGCACTATAAATAAATAAGGTTAAGTTTAAGGGGAAAATAAAAATAAACACTAATGAAAAAATAAGATAAAACATAAATCATGACAGCATGGAGATAAGAGGAAACTCTAAAGATCAAATCGAGAATCACCTTCTGTAAGGAGACTATATCGCAAGATTTTCATTAATTCGTTATTTGTAGAATTTTCCAAAATCATTTCGAACCGGAATTGTTTAAAGAAATGTCCTAAATACAGTAGATTATTAGTTTCTTGTATTCATATCAAATGGGTAATTTATTACTTATGCTGCATCTAATGGGAATTTCGGTTTAAATGGAACAAATTACTATTTTATATTGTAGGTAGATTTATTTCGTTCACCAATTATCGCTAGAGTTATCACAAATCGAACCCCTCAAAATGTCCCGTTGCAGTGCTCAAATTGAAAAGTTTTTTTTATAGAAAACAACTTGAAATTTGAAAAAAATTCTTCTTTGTTAGTTTTTATTTTAATAATCAGAACTTCTTTCGCGTAGTATGTAATAATGCAGAAAGTCCTTTTTTCTCCCTTTTTCAGAAATTATGATTAAAAAGGGAGCACCAGAGTCCTAATAAATTGTGGATGTAAAAGCAATGGGTAATGTTAAGCTTTCGCCAATTGAAATAAGGCCCTGTAAACCTGAATTGCCATTCTTATATACCATGATGCTTAATCCCATGAATTTCTTTTTTTTTCTTTCAAAAATCATGTTATTTGAGAAAATCCATCATGCAAATTAACGCAAAATCATTAAAACCGCAGTTTCCTCAAATCAGTTGAGACAAAGCTGCTGTTCCCTGCCTGACGGTAAAATATTGCTTACTAATTGAATGGCATACACGCGGACTAAACCGTTTCTAACTCTGGTACTAAGTCTGTGGAACATATCATATTGAAGTACCCTTTTGGATGAGTGGGTGTCTGGGCAAAATCAATGAAGTACCCAAGAGTACTCCGTTTTTGCTAGGGCTAAAATTTCAATTTTTGTTGGTGGCACTTATGAAGAATATCAAGATTTCGCGACGAGAACATCTTAGAAGATTGCAATGACATTATGGAGCTGTCTACATATCATTGACAAATTTGTCTTTGCCATTGGTTGAAAACTATTTTATAAAGAATCTTGATTGGTTTAATTTAAAACGTCATGTTTTTTTAAGAATAAAAATGATGATTGAAATATTTAGTGATAACAGTAAATAGCAAATTTACTTATAATTTGTGGACAAGTAATAAGACAAGATGCTTTATCAGTTCTTTTAGATGTTTAACACCAACGTCAATTAATACATGTAAAGTTACTTAAAGTATAATGCTACCTACATTCATTTATTAAAATGTTACTTCACGAAGATTAGCTTACCAAGCCGTTCTTTCTAAGAAACACTAATAGATTATTATAGACCTGTTACTTTTTTCAGTACTTTTTTCAGTACTTTTTCAGTACTTAGGAAATTTAACAGGATAAGGAACATTCTAATAGGTACATAAATTGTAAAAAAGGGATCGGAGTTTCAAACCTCTGACCCTCTGCTGTAGAGAACGAGCGCAGAGGAGAATATCAACATTTTTGCCAGGGTGACCACTGGAATTTCTCCTAAAAATCTCTTAAAATTTTAATTCTCTTAAAAAAAATAGATAAACTCCTAAAATCTCCTAAAATCTCCTAAAAATTCAAAGAAAAAACAGTGTTCACCCTGATAGATTGTTATTTCATTACATCATCAAATTGGTTCACAAGTAAGCAAAAGCAAACAGTTATTGACTTTCTTTTACTTTGACACTTTTTTCCAAAACGCTTACAAATCAATTATCAAAATTGTAATTTTGTATTGTAAATTTATACTTCTATTTCTATGGTATCTATTGAAATCAAACTCAAGAAAAGGATAGAATTTCAAAGAGAACACGGAAAAAGCTTTTAGGGATATTTCATTTCATGTCTTATGTCTTAGCTGCAACTAGTGATAATGTAAGATGGTTAATAGTTTATGGATACACAAGGTCGTTACGTGCTTATCGAGGCAATGTCTTAAGTCCCACCTAGTAGTGCTTTGTCGTCAGCTAACAACTGACTACCCATTTGGCCTGCCTAGCGATAACGATTTTGCTCTCGCTAAGATCTTGCGTAAAGTGCATGTTATTGGTTCGATTTTTTTGTCACTCACTTCTACCATCTGCGTCCCCCCATCTAGTAAGTATCTTACGAAAACGAAACTTGACATACCATTACGCAATGATCTTATGAATCATCTCAAAATGTCTAATTTGGACTATTGATTGGTCAGATCAAGATTCTGATTGGTTAATTTAAAAATGTCACAATTATAGGTTTGGGTGGGTTTTATTCATACTTGTATTTTTGATGAAATATTTCAATTATATATTTTTGTACATTTTAGCCACTGAAGATTTATTAGAAATATATCTGGTAAAAGAAGTTAGTTTCTTCAAATCGTCTCCATTATGGGCTTATTTAATCAAAAATAATATCATTTTCAAATCAGCCAATCAGCCAATCAGATTCTTTATGATGTAATTTTCAACTAATCAATAGTCTACATTAGATTTTGAGATGATGCCCTAATCATTCTGGTCGACATGGTCGTGGACAAAAGATTATTCATTTAATTCATGACTTATATTCTACGTCATATATCTTTAAGTAGTCTGCATCAGTGAAGTAGGCTTGTACGTAAGCAAGTAATCGACCTTCAGATTAACCCTTTACACAAGTGTCAGAACTGGACTTAAACAACACTCTGTGTCATGTAAGAAGTTGAATAATTACTTCCATTTTCTGTGAGACAAAAATGATGAGAATGGAATTGGTTATAGATCAGCACAGAGTTTCATCACTTGAGAAATGCCACGAAAAATTGAATAGAACCCTATCACGGTTCCACCAAAGTGTATTAATTGTAACATATATAATTTTTGGTAGGTAAATAAACTATTCAACGTATAATTTTGATACCGCAATACCATGCATTAAAATTATAACACCATAGTTCAGACGGTTTTTTTTAGTCCCCACCTAATTTATCAATTCTCTATATGTATTGAGTATTAAGTTCTTACTCAAAGAGTGGTCCGGGAATGATTGTAATTTGAGTCTTGGCCTTGTTAAACACAAGAGTGGAAGGTTGGCCAGCTTTCAGTAGTCAGTCATGACCCACTCATAATTCGATTGACTCATAATTCACGTTCAAGATCGAGACACAATTCACTTCTTTTGATGATTCATTAAACTGCTCGAGATCAGCTGAATCGTTTGTTTACTCATTCATTTCTTTTGTTTTTTTTTGAGATTTATTTTCCCCTCGCGATTATGATGCCACACTCTAGACCAGCGGCACGTTGAGCTGTGTCAACATGACGGGTAACTATGGGGTCCTTTTTTTTCTGTCATTTTAGGTATGCTGATTACGAATATAACTGGTAATCGGTGTGAAAAGGAAGCTTATAAGTCATTATAAGCCTTAATTTGCCTAATTTTGGTCCATTATGGTCCATTGCAGTGTAAAGTATATTTTTAAAATATCCAATTCTAAATTTAGATTAGATAGCTGGATAGGGCATGAAAAGTAAATGAAAATTTTTTTAAGGTTTGCTATTTTTGGATCAGAGTTATTAGCGTTTAAAAATTCAAAAAAACTGCTGATTCAGCGTAATTTCGCCAATTTCGCCATTTTCAATCTCAATTATCTCGAGAAGTAGAAATCCAAACATAAAAAACCATACCATTTTTTTCATCTACTTTTCATGCCCTATCCAGCTATCTAATCTGAATTTATAATAACT
>JAUKPT010004718.1:0-10915 GCA_032273505.1 Nanomia bijuga
GCACCCTGGGCATGCAGTTGTAAGGAGAATAGTGCCAGTGCTGCATCATCGATGTCTTCTGTCCTAAATGCGCAGTCAGGGAACGAACATCCGTGTTGTGGCATGTTGGTGTTGTTAGAAGAACCAAGTACATAGATAGGAATTAACCATTTCTCGTCTTGAATGTACTTGCGTTCTAAATGAAACAATGAATATATACAATATGTACATGAGGGGGTATTGGTCTAATTATAGGAGATAAAATCTCGTGCGGATTAGATTTGGTGGTTTACCGAAATTTTAGAATTCGCGTTGTACTGCTTCGGTATTTATCTTAAATGTGTCACAACTGTGTCTCACTATTATAAGAACTTGATACTGCCAATTATAGATGACGTTTTAGCTTTAATTTATCGATTTTTATAAAAACTCAATATTACCTTGTATAGATGACTTTTCAGCTTTAATTAATCGACTTTTATTTGGAATTTATTTTGGAATATGCTATTTTGGGCCTAATTTGGGCCCAAAAACGGGGATTTGGGCCCATATTTAGTATCGAATGAATGATGTTAGATATCAAATGTGTTCCATTTATGTATTAATATTATGAGAACTCAATGTTCTCATGTCTAGATGACTTTTTAGCTTTTGATTATCGATTTTTATTGGAATATGCTATTTTGGGCCTAATTCGGGCCCAAATTTAGTATTGAATAAATGATGTTAGATATCAAATGTGTTCTATTTGTGTATTAATATTATGAGAACTCAATTTTATTATGTATAGATGACTTTTCTGCTTTAGAATATCGATTTTTATCAAAAATTTCTAATTTACGCCCAAAAAGGGCCCAAAAAGGGGAATTTGGGCTAAAATATAGTATGAACAAACTGTGATTGGTCTCTGTTGTGTCACAAATATGTCTTACTATTATTAAAAATCGATAATACCATTTCTAGATGTCTTTTCAGCTTCGAAATATTAATTCTTATGGAAATATGATATTTTTGGCCGACTTTGGGCCCAAAAACGGGGATTTGGGCCCTAAAATTTAAGTTTGTTGATATTGGTTATCTTTACTGGTTCTTGCTAGGTTATTTTGCATACAGTCATTATCAAGTTATTTCAAATTTTTGGATTACCCTTTTTACTCCTCAATTTTAATTTAAAAAAAAAATGTTAACATATTCTTATTATCCATATTATTGTCTTTCATTTGCAAAATAACTTATCTAAAAATACCGATTTGTTCTTGAGTTATTATAATTTGAAGAATGGTCTACGTCGACTTTTCCTGTCCGGGTAATATAGTAGTCCGTGTGTGTATTACTAAAATATACGCAACTGCAAACTATGATTGGAAAGAACTGAGTAAATTTTAGAATAAAACACGTGCAAATTGCTCGAAATATAATGGGAAACACGTCACCTATCAACACAGGGCGACACGGTCTGATCAGATTTCGGCATTTAGAACTGAATCAGAATTGAGAAATCTGCATGATCGAAAAGAAAATTTATTAGGGAGATACTGCAAAGAACTTTGCCACGTTAATCGTTAATCGTAAATCGTTAATGTTAATCGTTTTTTTCTACCCTTAGTGTTGACCCCTATAGCAAATTATCAATAAAATAGGTACATTAAAACCGGGATTAGGAACACTTTTATAAATAAATAATAACGTCCTTAAAAAATATTTCTGAGTAGAATTTATGGTATGAACAAGATTTAATGGCCTTGTTTTCTGTGATAGTTATGCAAGGTGGTTTCTACATTCTTTTTTTCCGAAAATTAAGGAGGGGGCGGTACATTTTGGCCTAATACTCAAAAACTAAAAGAGCAGTAGTCACGATGAATACACCAATCGATCGTCAAGATTCCATATATGTAATTTTTATTGTCTTCAATTTCTTCGTTCAGGATTTCCAAAAACTTTAATCTTCATTTTCGTTATTTTCTTTTTATTTAATTTAGACGAAACTTTTTTCACCCTGATCTACCTTTTCCCTACTTTCATTTGCTGAACAAATCAACAAAATCGGTTAAAAATTGACGCTTTTATGGCATAAAGTTACAAAGTTGTTCACACGTTTATGTTACTGAACTTGACTCATGACGACCCGTTATCTTGTCTTGCTGTGGTTTTTCCAGGCATTTCAATTAATACCGTAATTAGATACAAATTGATTTTTTTGACTTACTTTACAGCAAAATGTAGCTCTCTGAGTAATGAAAAAAATCCTTGGGGTATGCCTGCACATGCCCATATTCTTGTACTTAATCTATTGCAAATGGGGAAATGTAAAAAAAATAGTTAGATTTTTCAGAGTGTAGATAAAAATATTGAAAGAAGGGGAATTGTGACATGACATGAATTACAGGCTCGGCCTGAAATACCAATATTAAGCTTTGGTATTTTCATAATCCATAAATAATTTCACCGGTATTTTAGAGGTTTGTCTTGGGATGAGAGCACTCTAAACTCTTAGTCCTCGTTACTAGTGAACTGAACTTGTCAAAGTGACTATCATTTTACTATCTTAGTGAAAACAAACATGTCTGTTTGTGATTCACATAAACAAACAAAACAAACAAACGCAAACTAGTCAGCTAAACTTGTATTTCAAGGTCAGGTAGTCTTCTTTTGGGCTATGAGTGAGGAGACTTAAAGAAAATAACAATTAAGTAAGATCATTGAGGCTGGAATTTCGTCAAATGTATAAGAACACATTTAGATGCATGCTAAATTTGATAATGCTAGCGATGGAATTATGTAATTAAAAAGCAACATCCATAGGACCAGATTCAGTACACTTTGAGTTACAAGAGAAGAATGAGTGCAATGTCTTTTTATTTACAAAAGAATACTTTAATTTTATCAATTATTAATAGTTTGAACAAATTATCCTCATCTTTATATCAGATGAGTGCAACGTGAAGTGGTCATTAAATTCCGCCATTAGTCAAACGTTGATAATTGTGTTGTTTTAAGGATGTATACGCGTTATTCAGTGAGCTTAACGTTGTGCAGTTGATAGGGGACTGAATTATCGTCTGCTGCATGGTGTTATATTAAATAGAAAATTTTATGTATGAAACATGCCGTTATGCGTTTGAGCAAATATTATGAGTTATAAACCACCATTTGGAATGTATTTAATGCATCGAAGTACTGTATTATACATGTAAAACAATTACAAGACTTCGCTAATTATACACTTGCAAATTCGTTATTACGTTTCCTTCGTAACATTACGAGTTATCAAGTCATCAAATTCTCTCTGATGAATAGTTATGAGCACAGAATTCGGTTACGCTAAGACACAATGCCGTATAATTGCATGATATGTAAAACATAAGCAATCACATCAAGACAGGCTAATATCATGGTATTTTGGGGTGAGAAATGGTTAAAATACCCCGATTTTGGCCGGAAACATATATATTTTTTATTGGTATCATATTTTCAAATATTGTTTTACCTGTGACAGTTTTTATAGGGGACATTTTCTAACTATATTCTGTTATAACGGCATGGTGCCATCGAATTTCACCTCTCATGCAACACAAATTTACCACAGATATAGGAGAAAGGATATAATGTTTGGGTCATTCTTGCGGAATTTTGGCCGGAAAACCCAATTTTTTCTTCCATTTTCAGTTGTGGAATAATGTTATGATTAAAATTAAGTAAAAAAAATATACTAACACTTATACCTCCTTTAAGATGAAAGAGAAATAAAAACATACACTCTATCATACACAATATTTTGTTGAGTATACCAATAAAAATGGGCTCATTAAGTATTTTCTATGAGAAAAAATGGTCAGAAAAAAAAATCGGCAAAATGAGAAGGAAGAAGGCGAAAAATGAAGAAGAAAATCAGCAACTATGAGAAATAGGGGTCTGAGATAGCTAAATCGGTATCGGTTCGAAAGACCTATCTTTTCTGCGTCCATTGATTATATTCATTTCCCAGAGAGATCGATATTTCAGGAGATATGACCCTATTTGACAGATATTTACTGTGTGATCTTGGTTTCGTTTAATCACGGACTACTAGAAAACACGGACAGGAAACTCTCATTTCACGGTAAAAAAGTTATATGGCCAATTTTTCTTTTTGCTCTCATTTCTGAACGATCAATGCTTTTTAGTTCTAATTTTTTGCATATGAAAGCTTATCTATTTTGCTTTACCGATACATAATTCGAAAATTTGAAAACTTCGACAATAGGGCTCCAGTGGGGCTAACACGTGATACGGTCATTTTTTACCATATTATGGCATATAGTAAAAAACAAGGTTTTAGCTTCCACGTTAGTTGATTGATTATAATAAATAATGATATAATCAGCCATTTGCAACTCAAAGTCAACTTATATGGGCGAGTAATTGTAAAGAAGGGGCTCTAAAAAATGTTTGTTTCATCTATATTGATAAAACGTGCATTTCTGAAGACTTTCAAACGGATTTCAATTCATGTAGAATATTTACCAGATCTTCAGACGTCCATTTTGGGCTCAAAATTGTCCGAAAATTAGTATTTTTGCTAGAAATCGCTACTTAAGGTCAATGATTCGGATTTGAAATGATTTTCATTCAAGTATATTGACAAAATGTGCATCCTTACGAATGAATTTCAATTAATTTAGTATGTTTACAGACCTTCAGACGTCCATTTTGGGCTCAAAACTGTCCGGTCAAGGTCAATAATTTTTACTTGAAATGGTTTTGATTCAATTTTATTAATGGGCTATGTATTCTTTAAGACTTAAGAATGGATTTCAATTCACTTAGAGCGTTTGCCGGAACTCCAGACAACCGATTACCAGTATTTTAAATAAAGAACTATATTAACTATACTAATTTTCGGACAATTTTGAGATACTAAATGAATTGATATCCATATGAAAGTCTTCAGGGATGCACATGTCATCACTATAGTTGAATCAAGTCCATTTTGAATCCGAATTATTGACCTTAAGTAGCGATTTCTAGCAAAAATACTTATTTTGAGCCCAAAATGGACGTCTGAAGATCTGGTAAATATTCTACATGAATTGAAATCTGTTTGAAAGTCTTCAGAAATGCACGTTTTATCAATATAGATGAAACAAATCCATTTTAAATCCGGATTATTAACCTTAAGTAGCAAATTCTAGCAAAATCCATTCGAAAGTCTTCGAGGATGCACATACCATCAATATAGTTAAATCAAAACCATTTTGAATCCAAATTGTTGACCATAAGTAGCGATTTCTAGCAAAAATACTAACTTTCTGACAGTTTTGAGCCCAAAATAGACGTAGGAGGTCCGGTAAACATACTAAATGAATTGAAATTCATGAAAAAGTCTTCAGGGATGCACATGTCAACGATATAGTTGAATCAAAACCATTTCGAATCCGAATTATTGACCTTAAGTAGCGATTTCCATCAATAATACTAATTTTCGGACAGTTTTGAGCCCAAAATGGACGTCCAGGGGTCAGATAAACATACTAAATTAATTTAAACACATTCAAAAGTCTTAAGGGATGCACATGTCATCACTATAGTTGAATCAAGTCCATTTTGAATCCGAATTATTGACCTTAAGTAGCGATTTCAATCGAAAATACTAATTTTCGGACAGTTTTGAGCCCAAAATGGACGTCCGGAGGCCCAATCAACGTCTTAAACCTATCGAAATCAGTAGAAAAGTTTTGAGAGAGGTCCAACCCTCGCGCAAAATTGATCATATTCATTTTATCTGTGATGTTTGACTGTTTGTATTATTGATTGGTATTATAGGGCCTATCGGACCCTAAAAAACCCTTTTTATAGCCCTTTGTTTACAATAACCCGCCTATATAAGTTGAAATGAGTTGGAAATGGCTAATCATATCATTATTTATTATCATCAATCAACTAACGTGGCAAATGGCAGCTAAAACCTTGTTTTTTACTATATGCCCTAATATGGTAAAAAATGACCGTATCACGTGTTAGCCCCACTGGAGCCACTTTGTCGAAGTTTTCAAAGTTTACAATTATTTATCAGTAAAGCCAAATGGATAAGCTTTCATATGCAAAAAACTAGAACTAAAAAGCATTGATTGTTCGGAAATGAGAGGAAAAAGAAAAGTTGGCTCTATAACTTTTTTTACTGTGAAATGAGAGTTTCCTGTGCGTGTTTTCTAGTAGTCCGTGGTTTAATCATGTACACTTATAATTCATCAATTAGAACCAATAGAATAACATCAGAAATTTGCGCCTGCGTGCACACTGTAATACTCTATCTTGTTGTCTTCTTACTTGATTTTCTCGGCGACTTTCACACCCTTCATTCCTTTTGTTTAGTCAGGATCTAAAGAAAACAGACATTATTACGTAACGGCCACGTTTGTTTTGGTTGACAAAATCCTTTGCTAACTTCCTGCACTGTTCTGATAAATCCACAACACTCCTTTTCTCTGCGGAACATTCCACATTCTTCATTCAATAGTCTTTGAAATATTTCACTCCCTTTTACTGGGGTCAACTAATTCATAACCTAATCTGATTTATGATCTAAAGAAGTATTTAATCTCCTCTCAGACGATCAGATATGTCAATGATTCAGATTTGCTAATGTATAGTTTGATATGATGATAATGGTGATGTAACGTAATTATAGAAATCTCATCAATTAAACGGTATTTCAAATAATCCACTGCAGGGAATTATCTCAAAAGCTTGTCTAATTCTTCTGTTTGATCGGTTTGAAATTATATCACTAACTTTCTGATTGGTTAATTTTTAAATGATCTAATGAATTCCAGTTTTTGTAAAACAAAATATATATTCATTTTTTAATTGAATTAGTCTTTTTATTAAATTCACTATGGCGATGAATTATATGCAGAATTGTATGAGTAAGCATGGTCTACGAATATAATATTCAGTAGGCCATGGAGTAAACTATTTCCTTGTTTTAAAGCCTAATTGAAAAATAATTGATAAATGGTTTTGATATCATCGACCATAGCTACTGCAAATTACGATAAGAATGATATTTCTTTTTTTTAGCAACCTTAAAGCAACTAAATTGTTCATGAATATTACTACCCAGCTAATATCAACTTTTATAAAGCACTGTTCTTTGCACTGACGTATTAAAAGAGTTTGTCTATTAAAAACGGCTAGTCACAAAACTGGTCTAAAGGAACAAGGGAGAAGCTTTGTCAATCTGCGAAGAAATGTGCTTAAAGTTTGCATAAAATACAAAATCATCGAAAAGAATTCCACGGGGAACAGTAAATGGACCATAGAATTGATTAAGATAAATGATAAGTTAAATTCTGACAACTTTTATTTAACACGTTGAGCACGTTAAATTTTGAAGGAGTTAAGGCAAAATATTTGTGTTTGGTTCTGGTGACGTTTGGACTGCGCGGTTCGCTGCTCGTTTGGGCTGGTGACGTCACTGCAAAGTTCAACTTTCCCCTTTTTTCCAAAGTCGATTTTGGGCATTTCTGAGATCGCTTCCATGCTCAACCTGTTAAGAAGGAATTTGTCAGATTTATGTCAAAATTAAGAGAAAATTGTTTCTAACACATAACTTTTCCCAAGGTACAGTACCATATTATTTCCATGCCAGTTTTTGATAAACAAATCCAAACACTGTACGAATGCAAATTTAAAATGATACCAAGGGCACAGATTTTATTTACTCATATGCCACATAGTATAAAAAACTGTTTTGATGAACGTTCAAAACCCAGGTTATCTGAGATTTCAGGTTCGAACCACTTCAGCATTAAATGAACAAATTCTATCCATTTTTAAGTATGATGCAGACCTGTCAGTAAGAAATGTGCGCGTGCACGATCGCGCACAGGGCTTGTGCTATCGCGTTTGTGTCGGCTAATTTCTTTTCAAACCAGTTTTTTTTATCTAATTAACACAACCAATCCTTACTCTGTATAAACAAACCAGGTGGAAACAATTCTGTGCCTTGTCTGAATTTAAAGCAATGGTCATGAAAAGAAGGATCTGCGCCAAATTATGGTGACACCAGTTAAACACACTGATGCTTAGTAAATCAAGTAAAATGATCAAAACTCTAATGAATAAACGAATTCTTCGAACACTGCTGTAGATCTCAGATCAGGAGCTGTGAAAAATATCAAAAATGTATTTGATAACGGAATCTTGGTCTAAAGAATATGAAAGCACGCTCCCAATTGACTCATTCTTGATGTAAATGCCATGAATTATTCATACTTAAGTGAGATATATAAAAAATTGACCGGATTTGTTATGGGAACTAATCTCGAGATGAAAATAGCATGGATATTACTCTAAATCTTTCTTGAAAGTTCATAGTTCGAACAATTTCTTTGTTTTTTATAATGATATCTAGCTAGCTGTAAAGTTATAATTAATGATAAAAATGGCGGCACTACTTTCATCATACATCCGAGTACAAAAGTGATACATAGTGGGCAGAGGGGTGTCAGCCCCCCTTCCTAAACCAGCCCCCCCTTCTTGGTATCCCCACCTTCCTGTGGAACCCTCATCCCCCAGCAATACGGTATGTTTTATTATCATATTATACCACTGCGAAGAAACCTCTTTTTTTAGTATTTTCTCATTTTCCTCATTTTAAAACGCTAAAAACAGACTTAAAGTTGATAAGTAAAAGATACAGAAGAATTTTAACATTATTTAGAAGTAATCTATAGTTTGAATTGTAATAAGTTGAACATTTTATACATGTAACATCCCTAAAAAACATGGAATATAATATGAAAATGACAACGTTTTGTAGAAGAGAGTCAGCGATGCAGTATACAACACTGGGTTTGGGCTCAAGCAAGGTCAATCAAAAGTCTCCACAAAAGGCTTGTTCTTTCATAAGCCTAAAACATCAAATTCTTGGAATTTAATTTTTTCTCCGATCTTAGCAAGACCATGGGTTTCTATGATAGCTTCTTGCCTCAGCGCTAACATGACTTTTAATTTATTCGCCAAATGTGCCATTTCAGTTAATCGGATGTATTTTAAATAATGTCTTAATGAGATAATATATAAGGTCTGTCATCAATGTATATGGTTGTCATCTCATCTTTTACCACAATGGTCCTTTCATCTGTTTTTCAAATCTCGACATTTCCTAATGATAACCTACTACACTATCATCATCAACTAATTATCTTTTCTTATTATCATATCTATAATTAGGATAATTAAATGAAAACGGAATACAAAAAATAAAAAGTAACATTTGATGAATAATACGAACCTTGAAGTAACTCAAAGATAAGCTATCAGCATAATTCTCGATGCCATAGTATGTGATTACAGCTCTGTTACTTTCTATTGTACCTCAGATGGTTCACACGTCCACTAAATACAATTTATATCTTGATATAAAGCATAATATGTGAAAAAGACAAATAAAATAAGCATTTACTTTTAAGTTCGCACCTAAAGTCTTATCGCGTCCATTTATTAATTGCAATTCATCTATTAGTGTGGCCATTTAATTCTTGAATACAGAAGGTTAAATTATCATGCCGAACTAGTGTGCGCGCGGAAAAGAATCATAAAAAGTAGACGAATCTATCAAACTTACATTAATTGGAAATGAAAAAAACGTGGTATAATTTTTGAATTTTTTTTTTCAACTCTAATTTTGTTAATCGAAATTTGTTTTGAAGATTTCAAGGCAGCATTAATTTGTTTTGCTCTAATTATTTTTCCGATTTTTGTTGGCAAATTCGGTTTTTAGTTTTTTATGAATAGGCAAATGAATTAGTTTTTAAAGACAATTTATTCTATATTGTATAGGCTATTTAACTATATCTATGCCAATGCTAGTGGAGAATAGTAAAATCAAAAATTGGTCGATCGATAGATCGAAATCTCAGTGTTGTTCTGAAAAGAATAAAATAGAAAGAAAAGTATCAAACTTTTTCTTGGAAAAATGAAACGTTATGATCATGGCGATCTATATAATATGATACATCGTAGAACTTCCTTAAAATGCATCAATACATTTTCAAACAATAACCTTATTTGGAATTTCTAAAAAAAAAACTTGCATGGGCAGTTCTTGATCTTACATTAAACAAAATGATTCTTACTTTTTTTATTATGCGTAAACCCATATTAATCGAATACGTTTTTTGGTCCCTTTACTGGTAAATCCTCGACCCGACCGTTAAAACGACTAATCGAACTGTAATTTTGAGATGACTCATTTAAAAGAGATTTAAAATATACCAGGTATATCATGACTTAACTTGTACTTTGATGGATAAACTGAAGCAATTCGAATCCCTCTCTCTAAGAGTTTATTAACAAGGATTAAATAGTAAAGGAAGCAAAGGAATCAAAAACCTTATTTGATTTGAGTTAATTATTCTGTTTATTGTAAGAACAAGAGCAGTGAATCCCCGTGCTCATTTCAAGGCTTTTTAGGAATCAAAAATAAGGTTATTGTTTGAGTACGATAAATACAATTGTATCATTTCTCCTAGAAAAAAGTTTGATTTCCTATTAATTTCAATCTTTCTTCGTCAACCAGTGTGTCATATTCTCTTTCAGATCAGGACTTTATTTTAAGTCATGGTCTCGATTACACAGAGATCTTTCTTGTTATCTCTGCTTCTGAAACACGAATGAATTATATTGCTATGCGACTTATGAGAGCCGCGGTGACACAAATTGATCTTAGTGAGAACTGAGCATAAAATTTAGTTTCTCTTCATCGTTTTTTGTAAACAAAGTAGTACATGTTTGATTCAAAAGTTCAATTTTAGATCGCATTTGAGTTCAAGATGAATAAAAAACCATTTGACCCTTACCCTGTTCAATCTAAATTCATGTTACATTTTGGGACCCTTACTTTCTGTATAATGCGCATTTTGTTATTACATTTTACTCATATTTTTCATAA
>JAUKPT010004719.1:0-10913 GCA_032273505.1 Nanomia bijuga
AAGTTGCATAAAGTGGGTGCTCAATGCAAATATGCGTCCGGGAAGAGTAAATCCCATCATTATCTTATGTCTGACTTCTCTTTTTCTTTCATGAACTGTAAATAAGATTTTACAGTTAGTCAAAATTTACTGTATATTTAGAGGTATATTTACTGTATAGTTTAAGGTATACTAAAATGTATTTGTGTGTCTGAATGTATGTCCAAAGAAACCTTGTTAAATTACATGCGTGAAAGTAGAATGATTTGGCATGTACGCATCATTTTTACTACTCGACTTCCATAAAAAAAATGATTGTCTTACTTCAATTATTAAATCTTTTGCATAAAAAAATGTCAGTCAATATAACAGGTAATTTAGTCACCTTTAATGATCTAAAAATCATTTTTTTTCTTACAAAGTAGGAGTAACAAGATTAATATAAAGTAGAGTTTAGTTTATACAACGCGCAGGTGACACAAGTTACAATCTCATAGAAAAAGAAAAAGGAAAAGGAAAATAAATGATAAAAAAGTCTTTATATAAATATTAGCCGAGGTTTAGAATAGATGTGCGGCGTCAAATATCATTATACATGTTGCAATGACAGATGTCAGTGGTACAAAATAGTACAGTGTGGGTTGTCTACTAAACCAAACGCTTAGATTTTTGTTGTAAATCTACTTTAGACTCCTTTCCTCCTAATTCTTGTTTATGACTTGACTTATCTTATGATATTGCGATCAAAAAATGCAGAAAACCGATATTTTTCTCATACAATTTTAGTCACATACACTTAAAAATCCATAATTCTGAGGAAAGAATCCAAGAAAAAATGATAAAGCTTATTTCTAATGTAAACTCAGGTCATATACTGTGTAATAAAGTCGATTTCACATTTTCCAACACCATATGAAAGCCAGATTATATCAAATTGCAAGGACTGACATTCTGTATGTTCTATATGTACATTTTTTTAATACCGGAAACGGTTGTCTGGAAATTCAGAAATAGTCGTACTGAGCTTATTCAAAACTCATATTATTCATAATCAAATATTTTCAGGAAAATAATTTAATTTTCTCTTTAACTCTTTTCTTTAATGTAATTTGCAGATGAAAGAAAAATAGATATAGTCATTTGAAATAGATGAAATATATTTTGATATGAAACAATATTGATCTAGACCGTTTTAAGCATTTTAATCACCTATAACAAGGAATGTCTAGATTAAGCGCTGTATTCCAAACCAATATGCGGCACTTAATAGAGGATTTTTGGTAGTGGATACATCAATTATCATATTGATTAATTTGCAGAAAGAAGAAACGAAGTTTTGATAGCATCCTTAGTTCATTGTTTATGGTAAAATGCGCGAGTAATTGAAGCCATTAAGTATTTCACGTAAATAAATCATGATTGAGTACTATGAAATCATGGCATAAAGTGAGAAATTAACTAATTGTGATGATAAAAATAATTTTTTGTTAAATGAAAAATTGATATAACTAGTTGTGAAAAAGAGACAATGCGACCGAATGAACGTAGGCGGCCTTTTTCTAGATTTATTATGATAGCTTATGATAGCTTGTAGTAGACAAAGGTTTTTTTTAACGATGGAATTATTACAAACACTGATACTGACACTTTAACATGATTGCGATTAGATTAACACCCTGATAATAATGAAGTATTTCATCAGTGGTAGACAGCGGTGGTTTGTATGGTATCAAACCTAATTTTAAAATTGAATCGTTGTTTGCACTTGGAATGGTATGAAACATCAATATCTTTTGAAATGAAATGTCCTGCCTGGTCTTATCAATAATAAATCTGAAACATTTCATATCCTCACGCAAAGAATATGTATTAATTCTGCTCATAATCATAATCATAATTAGATAAAACTGCTACTGATCAAATTTGATAATATTGAATATAATAATTTTAAATTATTATGGCTTTGCTTCACAGAATGACTTAATTTTTTTGTATACTTAATACTTCTAACCTAATTGTGTTTCTTTATTTTTCTCTTTTACGTAACTTTAAAAACACTGATCAAGTGCCCCAGTGAAAACCACCCAAGTCAGTTTTGGATAGTGTGGAAAAAATGAAATAATTGACTGTCTTTAGTGATAGTTGTTGAGTACGTGGTTTTGGTCTTTGGTGAAACCAGTTGTTACCCTATAGATATTTTCTCAGTCAGTCATTTTCCTTTACTGGAGCGCTGGCCAGTGCGGCAAAATTAAGATCAAATTCTTTAAAACTCGATAAAGAAGGTCATAGTGTACTTCCTTTTGGTTGTAGTTGTGCTCTTTTTAAACTTTACTAGTACTTAAGTGTTGAAAGTATATATCGGATCGGGTGATTTCTCTATGAATGAAATGGTTCAAAATCGGCACAAATTATTTTATAGTTTGTTCATATTGATTTTGGCTCATTCTTTTCATTACAATGAAGATAGTACAAAAGAGTTCAAGAGTGTAAAATAAGATGATATTGAAAATACATTTCTATAAGTTTCAATTGCAAGAAACGCAAAGAAAAAAAGAAAACTCAAAATTGACATCGTGGTTTTAAAATGCTTTTAAAATCTTGAATGTTTTCTTATTAAAGTATTAAAGAATTTCGGTATAATTCAGATTCAGATCCAGATCTTTCTGAGGAGGTAGCCAGGGGAATGTATTTCATAAACTACCAAGGCTAATGAACACCTCAGTACCATTGGAACTTCTGCTAGGCCTAGATGGTCATTGCCCCCTCCAGTGCCTGGCCTAGGCTAGAGGAGGAAAAGTGATACTAATTGACAAAAACAACAAAATTTATAAAGATGGAATTATTTTTAAGATCTTAAGTAGTCGTCTAGTTGTTTACAAAAATCATAAGTTCTTTATTCAGCAGGTCTATATCTATACAATATGTTGATATAAAAATGTCTTTATCATTAATCCTGTGAATTATCTTGACTCGTAGATAATCTAATGCGTGACGTCGGTTTTCATTAAAAGTAAAGAAATTGAAGCAATCCCTGGTCGTAGCACCATTTCCATGGTTTCTATCAAATCTTTACTTAATGTTTCTTTTGTGGACAACATGCTGGTGGACAAGCTGGTACACATTGGGTGACACAGATGGCTGGGCATGGTGGTGGTGGTGGTGGAGGTGGTGGAGGTGGTGGTGGTGGAGCTGGAGCACCAAGTGGTCCTGGTGGTCCATTTGGTCCTGGTGGTCCTGGTGGCCCTGGTGGTCCTGGGGCTCCTGGTGGTCCGAGTGGTCCTGGGCCTCCTGGTAGTCCTGGTGGTCCAGCTGGAGCTCCTGGTGGCCCTGGTGGTCCTGGTAATCCTGGAGCTCCTGGTAATCCTGGTGGTCCTGGTGGTCCATTAGGTCCAGCTGGTCCTGGTGCTCCGAGTGGTCCTGGAGCTCCTGGTGGACCTGGTGGTGGTGGTGGTGGTGGAGGTCCTATTGGTACACAACACACGGGTTGACAAGCTGGGGCACAGAATGATGGACATGGTGCAGCACAAGCTCTTGGTGATCTCTTATCTAAATGAAGAGGAATATGAATTAGTGAAATAACCTCAGTATGGGTATGATAGTCCATTTACTTGATAACTTACAATAAAAGGAAGCAAAATAACAACATATGAATGAATAAGAAACTAAAATACTGTAATATATGGGCGAAAATTGTGCTCAATTGATGCAAGAACAAGAAGAAAGCAAGAACAAAGCCTTTAAATATAACAACATTTGTCAAGACTGTAGATAAAATATCTTTTTGAACCCATGATTTGTACTGTTTTTTACCACAGTGTAGTATCAAGTGTCAATATACCTTTCTCTCGTGGAATTCCTGCCAAACAGACACCGACGACTGCAAAGAATACGATCAATTTAGCATCCATGATTATTGCTTGTCTAAAGAGATAAAATAATTATTTATTTTTCTTGGGGGAACTGTCTAAAAAGAACTTTAATACTTACTGTTCTACTTCCACGTTTGCCTAAAAATGTATTTTTGTCAAGAAAATACATTTTAGAGCTAGTCAAAGAGCTACTCACAATAATTTTACAGCAGAAGACAATACAATAAATTTTAAATTTTTAAATGCGAATGACTTCATAAAAAATATTTTTCGACAGAAAGTGAGTCGCAAAGGTGTGTTTGATCTACAGCAAAACTGGCAAAAATTTATTTTAAATGTTTCGATGGAAAGCTGAAAATTACTAGTTTTAAAGAAATAAGAGGGAGATTTTTCTATTTTTGCCTCGAGAATAAAATACGTTATTGCCTTTTGAACATACCATTTATGTAAAAGATTATGTATCAAGTGATGGTGCGGATTTAAATTTATTCGTTGATGTTTCACTAGTGATTTATAATTTAAAACAGTATATACACTGTGTCCGTACCGACATTTAGTTATAAACCCTGTCAATGCAATTATCAAAGGAAAGAATATATTGATTTAGAATCTTTCATTGTTTACGACTCCAATCAATCAGACCATCACTTTAGAAAACATAATTACTGCGAGCAAATGATCTTCAATATCAAGAAAATGAAAAAATATATGAAAATAGCCAAATTGTATTTTCATTATGCCAAAGATTAAGTATCAATGCTAAAGCCAACAAGGGGTTTTATGATAAAGTTTATCTTCAAGTATACAAGTAACCAAGAAACATTGGTTTTATCAAGCAAACCAAATTACATTTAATGCTAACTATTGGAATAAATTTTTTTTTAAATGTACATGTCTTATTCATTAAGACTTAATTTTACTTGTTCATTGTTACCAGAGAAGAAATTGCTTACCTTTGATGGACTTGTGCTGTGTTCGTATGGTTGATCGCAAATGTTTCTATTTAAACATACCAAGATGATTTTCGATTGGCTCAAAACACAATTATCATACACATGAATGGTTCGCGTCACAAGCAATTCATAAAACATTGGGTCACACAAGGTTGCTAATTTTCTCTATTATTTGCTTGTAACTCTTTTTGAATATAACTGCAAACAAATTTCATGGCCTGTGCACACCACGCATCCTTCACAAAAAATCCTATAAAAAATTAGGAATGTAAAAACAAAATCTTTTTTAATAGTTTGAGATTTATTGAAAGAAATCATTTCATTTTTCCGAAGAAACATTTTGAATAAAATTCGTAGATTTGCATGCATCTCACTAAACTTGAAGTCAACATAACACAGATCGCAATTATCATGAAAGTCGTAAATAATCACATTGATCATATTAAAATGATTAGTACTAAAAATGTTAATTCATCTAAATTTCCAGAAAATGTTTGTACCCTGAAGAATTCTTTGAAATATTTTTTTACTAAAGCAATTTTTAATTTTCATTCCGAATAAGAGGTCGAAACGCATCTCTTAATTTTGATTATTTTAGTAAATAACAAGCGCATGATAGAATAACATTGTATCTATAATCGATCAATAATGCCTAATAATTATCCTAATGTCAACCGCCAAATTGATATTTTTGTATGATCTTACCAGTCAGTAGTTGAGTATGGTGAACTATTGGTAAGGATTTCTTAACACGATCAAGAAACACCTTGGGGCAGCATATCTACTCGAGTTTTTATCCAATGGCCAAACCTTTTGGGTTTTCTGTCTTTCTTTGTTTTTTAAATTTTTGATTTTGGTGCCAGTAGGAGCATGCCAAAAAATCCCCCTGGGCGAATTTGTCTATCGGAATCTACTATGTATGAGAAATCCAAAATAATCATCCCTAAGATGGAATATTGACCTTTTTTTTATCAATTTTTCATATTATTACAATTATTTATTGTCATGTATATAAATATTGTACAGTGCAGGTTTGTAAAAAAGTTCTGAAAAAATGAAAAATATATACAACCAGACCACGAAAAATAATTACATTCATAATTGTTCACTACACTCCTTCCAAATAAAACAAACAACCTTCTCAGTACATATCCAAGAAACAAAGAAAAACGTGTATATTATTTCGTTCGGTATCTTCTAGATCACTTTCAGGTAAGATTTGTCAAAATCAGATTGAGTATAGCAAATTGATAATATGACCAATTTGAGTATAAAGATTTCAAATATGATATTATTTGAACTCAAATTTGTCAAATATTACAAAGACTATCCAGAATAAGTCAAAATTAGTACACTGGTAAATTACAGTAAGAAGATTTTAAACAGAATATCTAGTTGGGCTGATAAATTTGCTGTTCTCATTCATTTGAATGATAAATAAGGAACAAGTGATATTTCTTTTCGCTAAAAATAAAAACCTTCTACAAAAGGACATATGTAAAAAAATTTGAAAGTCTATTATAGCAGAGACTTTTTATCAAAATAAGTTCACACTTGTTTGTTAGTTCATAATGGAAATACATGGGTAAAAAATGTATTGTCTATTAATCTAGATTGAACATCGCTGTAATATACTATCCCCTTTATTTTAGTCAATAAGAGCTTCTTTTACTTCATAACTAACTCGAGTTCCTGCTCAAGAAAAAAGTTTATCAGCAGAAAATAATCAAATGACAATAGGAAAAACACAAAAAAACTTTGTTTGCAAGGGGAGGGAAAGAATATGGTAGACAAAATATAGGAAACTCGTTTTTTTTTTGACAATAAATGTTTTTCATGTAATTGATTTGCTTTAACATATTTTCATAAAGATATGGATTGGTTCAACAAAATAGTCAACCAGAAATATGGATATTTTGAAAATCTCTGTAGATTTAATGCAGACCATTATGATATCTTAGAAATATTCCTGAAAGAGAATGGTGTGCACTAATAGGTCAATGTATCACTCAAGGCTTTGATGTATATGTGATGATAATACCAGGTTTTATAGAAAGATACAGTGACGTCATCATAAAGTGGGAGATGACGGTGGTAGAATGGACACTAGTGTAATAAGTTCCGAAATTATTGAGTACTAATGAAGAAAATCAGAAATTTGAGCAAGAGGTGTTTACTTCAATCATCAATCAGTTCATTTATAACAAAAGAAAGTATCGAGTTAAGAAAAATCTTTCATGACAAAACCATTACTTAGGAATATTAAAAAATGAGATGTGGCCACATCTTAGAACTTTCATTAACATTTTACATTGGTAATTTTTTAGTGGCAATTCTCCGTGCATTAATTGGGCAATTTTCTATCATACACAGTTTTCATCTGATTATTCTACTCACATTAACATTATTTTAATCATAAATATTAAACATGTTAATTACAATCAGAACGATTATGCTTTCAAAACTTTATTGCTTTTTTGTTTGTTTACAAATTATGTTGAAATTCAATAAAACTAACGAGCTTGTTTATCAAACTCTTCTTTTCACTCACATTGCTATTTGATAAACTTCACAAGCCTTGTGTTATATAATAAGCATAAAACCAGGTTGAATTGCATCTGGTGTAAGTAGTCAAAGTTCTTTCTTGTCGCACATTTTCACCTATTTCACTGTGAAAAATAAATCAAAGCCATCAGAGTAATATCAAACTACGGCACTGGAAGCTTTCATTTCTTCTTTTAGTTCAGACTTCTGCAATAGAGACATGATTCACACTCGGTCTGAACTTTTAATGAAGGCATTTCATTTCATTTCATCATAAAACAAAAGATTCTATTCAATATATTATGTTATAATTGTTAATCACCCTTAATTAACCTCAATTGATAATTCTAATTACTATTTTAGAATACTTCCTAGCAATAACGACAATCTACATGGCCTTAAAAACCAGGATTTCTCCCAATTGTTTTTATAACTTATAACTTATATGCCTATTGCTAATCAGTCAGTTAAAGACAAAGAAAGACTGTTTAACTACCCTATATTAATTACCAACTGCTTAAATAATTCCATGATAATAACCATTTTGTTGATAATCTTTGCAACACAAGAACTGTTCGATATTATCAATTTTAGTCAACACAGAGGCTAATCAATTTGTGACCTCCTCTCAATCATTAACTCATAATTGATATCATCATACAGGAGGTTTTGCTAATTACCAGGTCTTACAAACCTATTTTTTTAATTCAACGATCATTTCTTCGTCTGAATAGGTCTATATGTATTTTTCTTAAGTCAATTCCGATTTCATTTTTTGCAATTTTGTGTCCAGGTCAAAGTCCAGTCCCAAACCCAAGTTGAAACCTAGTATATGTGATGATGTGGTTTATAACTTTTTGGCTGGATAAATTTCTGAATTTCTGCCGAAAAAAGTTACCTTTTTACTATCGAGAGTCATTACATTTTTAGCATTTTGTACTTTCCGCTTATTTTACTGTGAATAAATTTTGAACGTCCGGGTATATTTTTTAGTAGTCTGTGCTAGTAGGTGTGACGATAATGTTGCTATGTGCTGTTTATGAAGCATGTTTTTTTTCATAAGACTCAATTTTGGCGCCCCTCTATTTTAAGTAATAACCTCACATGCCTCCTTGCCACCACATCACTGCCCATAAATGACTGAGATGAAGGTGGAAATGTAAAAATTCTGCATTGAATCAAATTAAAGCTATCATGTATTTGTTTTTTTAGATAAATTTTGCAATACTTATTATTTTATCAAAATTATTCTTTCATTTGAAAGACGCATTTATCTGCTAAGGTTTGAGTGATTTTTGATAAATTCATAAGCTTACCTTTATTGCAAAACTTTATTCTTGTTAAACTGCTATGAAATTCATACTGCTATTTTCTTTACTAAAGGAAAGAATCTTAAAGTTTGGTGAGAATTCATTAAGCTCCATGACCTTAACTCATTCTGAAAGAGTTATCTCTTGAGCGCCTTACAACAAAAAATAGGGGGAACCGTTTTGAAAAGGGGCCTCCCCCAACCAAGCACTTCAATAACATGATTTTCTTTTCCCTATTGGTACCTCTTTTTCAATAAAATTGCTGAGAGTTTTCTTACAATAGAAAGGATTTATGGCAAAAGTGTTTTGAAACTGTGCATTCTGTTCTCGGGGTGTGTCCAACTAAAAATATACGTCCGTTAAATTTTTTTTTAATTTTCTTTTCAAACGTAAATCTATTGTTATATCTTTTCCCATAACCATTAGATCTACTAACTATGACTTTATCAAGGTATTTGCGAATCGCCTTATGCTTTGGTCTTTGACACTGCCTCAAAATCTAAGGAGAAATTTTACCCCCTTCCCCTCATCCATCGGAATAGAACTTGTTTTAATTCAGTCAACCAGTAAAGTCGGTGATCTTTGAAATTTTAGATGAGTTCTGGGGTCATTAACTACATTATCTGCTAAATACAAACAAAAAGAATAAGCATACCTACAGACTACTAAATACACGGACTTTCAATATCGAGCTACGGTAAATTATTGGAGGCCGAAAATATGGCCTCCATAGATATTAAGTGTAACGTTTTGTTTTTTTTGTGTCAAAAAATTAATCTAAAAATCAATTACATAATCATTAATGACCGAAGAATGTTTATTTAGCATCTGAAAAAATATTGTAATTATATATAACTATGCATAAGGTGAGCAAAACAATAGAACAGCTTAAAAACAAAGAAGCCGTTTCAGTTGTACTATTTTTTTCTTTCGTAAGCAAAAAAATACAAAAATATTTACAATAGAACACAAAATAAATGTTATTCATCATTCAAACGTCTGCATTAAATGCTTTTTTTTTACCTTAATCAGTCTTTATATTGTCATTTTTCATCTTTGTAAATGCCTAAAGATACTTGTTCTAAAGATGCTCGATTTATTCAAATATTCACACGGGGAGAATTTATATATTTCTGAAAATGCTTGCATAAAAATCTTTGTACAGCACTTACTTTTTCTCAATTTAAAAAAAATGCATAGAGAGATAAGTCGTAAAGATGGGACGGTGGAAATGAAAGTTTTCCTCTTGTCAGCAATTCTGTAAACTCTGATTATGGAAGGTTACTGAGGTTTTCAGTAGAGTAAGCAATTTCTTCTTTTCTAGCTACATACCGGATGTGTAAAATAGCGTCGTCTTCTCCGTGACTGTTAGACTTGATGCGGCTTCAAAACATTTTTCAACTAGTTCGAGATCCTCCTTGCTATTTGATAATAAATAATTACATAGGTATCCTTTACTTGTATTTCCAGCTTTGAAAAAATCTTTTACCGTTGAAGTTGTAGGGCACTTGCTAATTGCTCAGCATTAGGTGTTATGCATTCGTTGTATCACTTGTAAAACCATGAACACGATTTCCTAAAGTACTGTTGTCGGTTTTTATGAAAGAAGTGGCTATGTTTTCCAAGAAGCTAAGGCGAATATCATTTGGATCTCGTATTACATCTCTAATTCTATCTTTTAAATTTGAACCAGCATACATGGATTTGATGTTTAATATCTGCCACATCTTCGTGATTTGTTACAAACAAGAGCGTATCTTCCATTTTTCGTTTTGATAAAGCAGCACAAGTTTTTTCATTGAAAATGTTGCAGACAAGGTTTAACTTTTTTTTTCAAAGTTATTTGGATAAAGATTTTGGTAATTAAGTTTAGTTGTTGTAAAACCTCCATCATTGCAATCATACTTATAAATGTCAATTAAGTCCTTTCATTTTGCAGAAACCTCTATACCTGAGTCTGGGCAACAGAAATCTATTGTTTTTGTTTTTTCAATTATCCAATTATTTCTTATGTTCTTGAATAAGTGAACTGGGTCGTAGAGGAGAAATAGTTCTGAAAACTTTTCATTAGGTACTGGATGACGAATGGAATTAATGTTGTCACTTGAGAACTTTTCACGAAATAATCTGAAACATTTTTGATTTAACTTCAAATTATCAGCCTACAGGGAAAACGTAGATACCAGATTCGTGAATACAATTAATCAAATTATTCAACTGATCAAAAACGAAATCTGCCTTTAATTTGTTAACAGGAA